>CAUYQG010223357.1:0-18562 GCA_963574415.1 Tarsius wallacei | reverse complement strand
ACACAGGAAGCTGCCAGTGGACTGGCAGGTGAGCAGAGGAAGAGGTAAGGCTGGGAGGTCATACAGGCCTTGCACATGGTTCGCAGGATATATGGCCTGGAGCAAGTAATCTCCTCCCTGAGAGTTGTTTCCTCACTTTCACAGTAACCCCAAAGGCTGTTCCAGTGAGATTAAAAGACATGCAACATAGGGGTCGGCACAAATTATGTTCTTTTTTTTTTTTTGAGTTGGAGTTTCACTCTATCACCCAGGCTGGAGGGCAGTAGCACCCTCCTAGTCACTGCAGCCTCGACCTGCTGGGCTATAGCGATCCTTCCACTTCAGCCTTCCAAGTAGCCGGAACTATAGGCGCACGCCACCACGCCCGGCTAATTTTTGATTTATTGTAGAGACCAGGTCTGGCCAAGTTGCCCGGGCTGGTCTTGAACTCATGGACTCAGGCAATTCACTCACCTAGGCCTCCCAAAGTGCTGGGATTACGAGATGAGCCACCAAGCCTGGCCCAACAAATTATGTTCTTAATGGCTTTTCTTTCTTTTCTTCCGGAGGAGAGAAGGAAGGCAAATGAATACCTTCCTTGAAGAAGTTTACAAGAGACTTCAAAGTCATCATCTTTTCTTTCTTTTTTTTTTTTTTTTGGTGAAATGAGGTATTACTATGTTTCCCAGGCTGGTCTAAAAATCCTAGGCCACCCAAAGTGCTAGGATTATAGGTGTAAGCCACCATGCCCAGCCCATTTTATTTGTTTCACACAATAAGAGGGAGGCAGAGTAGAGTTTTCTTATTCTCATTTTGCAGAAGAGATGTGAAGCCAGAGAAATGAGGCCATAAGCTCACAGTCTCCTAGCTGTGCTCACACTGGAACCCAGATTCCCCTCCCTGAGTCCAGGGCTCCCTTCCCTACACTGCTGTCTCTCAGCTGAATTGTGAGAAGATCTGCCAAGGTGGGGCTAAGATGGGGATTTGGGGGCTCCCGGGGGCTCAGGACCTGGTAAGGACCTAGAGCATCCGGGCAGGGGGGAGGAGGAGGCATAAGCTCTGCAGGGAATGGGTGCCTCTCTGTACTGCCTCGGGCAAACCCTAGGCACTGCTGCAGCAAGAGAGGTTCTGGGGTCTCCAATAAATACAGCCTTACTCAACACAACCTGAGGCTCAAGCCTGAGGCACTGCTGACATGCCCTTCCAAACTGGATATTTGTCAAGTTTCCACCATGCGCCTCAAAACAAAGGGACTCCAGAAGTTTCCTGCTTATTCTATACCTTGTGCATGCCTCTGCTAAAAGTGTTTCAGTGTCTACCCTCTTCCAAAACAAAGAAGACTTCCAGGTAGGCATCCAGTCAACCCAGCAGGTTACACAAGGTCCCTCATGATCTGTAAGGTGGCCAGAAAAGCTTCTCAGGTTGTGCACTGCACAACCCCAGGGGCACCACTCCACAGATCTGACATAATGGCTCCCCAAGAGACACAGAGCACAGCAGCTTAAGCCCTTGGGCTCCTCTGTCTTCCATCTGCCTACTCCCTAGGCTCCCCTCAATCCAGCCACAACGGGCTTCCCTCCAATCCTCTCTACAAGATGTGCTATTTCAGGGCTCTAAGGTTCCAACCAAAACATCCTGCCCTGCTGGCTGTGGAGGTCCACGTGTTGTGAAGAGTCCCTTGTCAAGCCCCCAGCACAAGACCGGGCTCTCAGCCCCCAGGCAATGTGAGTTCTTGGTACTCTGTCAAGACCCAGCCCCAATGCTCCTCCCTGATTCCCCAAACAAAGCTCTTCATTCTCTCGTCCACCATTCACCCATCCAGAGTCTTAGTGCATACCTACCCTGTGCCAGGGGGGTGCTCAGCGTTTAGCAGTGAACAAGGCAGAAAAAGTCCCTGCTGTTGTGGAGCAGACGTCCTAGTAGCAGTAGACAGATAATAAATAACTCAGCCATAAGAATATCAGAGCTTGGAAGAGAAGAAAAATGGTAGAAAGTCATCAGAGGCAACTCCACATGGGGTGTGAGGGAGACCGTTGGTCCTAGTTCTTGGCACCTCCGTAGAAACATTTTATAGCCATGCCCTTGCTGCGGCCTCGAAGTGTGCAGTGTTCTTCCCTTCCACTGACTTTGACCACATGATCTGCTTTGGCCAGAAAGATATAAGCACACATGACAGCAGGTTTTTGGAATGTGCTTGCAAGGCTGGCTTTTCCTCTTGTGCTTCTGCCATCGCCAGGGAATTACTATGTAATACAAAGAGCTCACCAGTACAGCAGAATGGGAAACTGAGGCAGCAGATCCAAACCCAACACGCAGCTCGGAGCCACCGAGCTGAGCCCAACCCAGATCAGCTAAACCCCAGCCAACCCATGATGAGTGAGGAATGTGTGGTGTGAACTAGAATTTTGGGGCTGTTTGTTACGCATCAGGTGAAAAGAGCTGACTAATACAGGTGTTAAGACAGGTCTCCCAGAAGCAGTGTCATTTAAACTAAGATCTAGATGACAGAAAAGATCCAGCCATGGGAAAGATCAGAAGGAAGAACATCCTGGGTGGAGAAGGTTCTAGTGCAAAGGCTTTAGACACATACCTCTTTTCCGTGAGACCCCTACAAAGCAAGGCACATCCTTCCTTCCATGCAGCTACTGATGCATCTGTGTCTGTCTCCCCCACTAAGATGCAATAAGTACCCAGAGTGTGCCTTTGGGGTATTATTATATACATATACAAATATATAAGTTTTTGTCCACGGCTCCTGGCTCATAACTCCACAGCCCTTGTTATGGTCTTCTGTTACAGTGTTGGGTGTGTCAGGCCTCGGGGGCAGGCTTAGGAAACAGTCGCTCTGATTTTCTCCTGTCCCAAGGCAGACCTCTAATCTTCCTCAGCCTTTTTTTTTTTTCTTTAATTCTTTTTTAGACACAGGGCCTTACTCTTGTCACCTAAGCTGGAGTGCAGTGGCACAATCATAGCTCACTGCAGCCTCAAACTCCTGGGCTCAAGTGGTCTGTCCACTTCAGCCTCCCGAATAGCTTGAACTACAGGCACATGCCACCATACCTGGATATTTTTAAAAATTTTTTTGTAGATGCAAGGTCTTCCTATGTTGCCTAGGCTGGTCTTGAACTCCTGGGCTCAAGGGGTCCTCCTGCCTTGGCCTCCCAAAATGCTGGGATTACAGGCAAGAGCCACCATGCCCACTGCCCATCCTTTCTGATTGTGGGTCATAAGACCTTCCCCAGAGAGGGTCCGCCTTATACCCTGGGGGAAGGAATGTTGACGTCATGAAGCTCCCATAAAACCCAAGAGGACTGGGTCCCAGAAGCTTCTAGCAAGCTGAACATGTGGGGGTTCCTGGAGGATGGTGGTGCCCAGGGAGGGCACAGAAGCTCCACGCCCCTTCCCCATACCTTGCCCGACGTGTCTCTTCATCTGCATCCTTTATAATAAACCAGTAAACAAATGTGTGTTCCTTAAGTTCTGTGAATTGCTCCAGAAAATTAGTCAACCCAAAGAGGGGGATCAAGGGAACTCCAACTTGAAGAAGGCCAATGAGAAGTTCCAGATGCCCAACTTGTGACTGGTGTCTGGGGGTGGGCGCTGAGGACTGAGCTCTCACCGTGTGAGATCTGACACCATCTCTAGGTAGATAGTATTGGAATTTAATTGGAGGACACTGAGCTGGTGTCCGCTGCCTGTTGTGTGGGGAAAAGCCCCCCACATTTGGTTACACAAGTCTTCTGTGATGATGATTGTTGCAGTGGTTTTAAGAGTTGAGAGGAAACCTGGTTTGGGGCTTTTTCTGAAACAGTCTCTCACATTTGAGGCCTCGGGGCCTTGCACAGCCATTGGCAAGTAGGAAAGTCACCTGCAAGCTGGGTGCAGTAGCTCACGCCTATAATCCCAGCACTTTGGGAGGCAGAGGTGGGAGGACTGCCTGAGTCCAAGCTTCAAGACCAGCCTGGGCAACTTGGTGGGACCTCGTCTCTACAATAAATCAAAAAAATTAGCCGGGCGTGATGGCACATGCCTGTAGTTCTAGCTACTTAGAAAACTGAGGTGGAAGGATTGCCTGAGCCTAGCAGGTTGAGGCTGCGGTGCCTATGAACATGCCACTGTACTCCAGTCTGGGCAACAGTGAGACTCTGACTCAAAAAAAGTCAGCCACAGGGACAGCTACAGCAGCAGGGAGAAGCCAAGGTATTCCCTTGATAAGACAGCCAACATGAAGCTAAAGAACAAAGCAGTGGTCCTGACTGGAGGTAATCTGCCCACAACCGGGCCACGTGGCAATGTGTCTGAGGACATGTTCGATTGTCACTAGGGAGGATGGTACTATTGGCTTGGAATGGGCAGAGGCTAGGGATGCTGCTGAATGTCCTACAATGCACAGGGCAGCCCCATAACAAAGAATGACCCAGCCCAAATGTTGCTAGAGATGAGGTCACAGAACCCTGGCCTAGAATAATGCCTTCTTCCTTGTTCACTCCAGAGTGTTCACAATGAACTTTTTATCTCTTCTTTTCTTTTTTAGAGACAGGGTCTTGCTCTGTGGCCCAGACTGGAGTGCAGGGGTGCAACCATAGCTCACTGCAGCTTCCTGGGCTCTAGCAGTCCTCCCATCTCAGCCTCCCAAGTAGCTGGGACTATAGGCACACACTGCCACACCTGTGGCTAACACAAATCTGTAAGTTTTTTCTTTTTTTTTTTTAATTTCTCTTTCTTCCTTCTTTCCTTCCTTCCTTTTTTTCTTTTCCTTCCTTCCCTCCTTTTCTTTTTAGAGACAGGGTCTCACTCTGTCACCCAGACTAGAGTACAGTGTCACAATCACAGTTCACCACAGGCTCAAATTCCTGGGCTCACGGGATTCTCCCGCCTCAGTCTCTCAAGTAGCTAGGACCACATGCGCCACCACACCCAGCTTTCACAACAAACTTTTTCATAAACTTTTCTATTGAAGTACAATGAACACTGAAGCAAGGATGTGAACAAGTAGATTTTTATATCAGTTGTAAAGCTTGTGGGCTAAGTGGAGAATGCTACTGATACTTACTGAACATAAAGACACAGTTGCTTGATAAATGCTCCCACCAAGAAGGCCCAAACCTCAGGAGTGCCGGCAATCAAGACCAGAGAAGGCCATCTGGTCTAGCTCCGTTTCCATGTAGGGAGGCACAGCTTACACTCAGCATCTTATACTAACCCAGGGATTGTTAATTTATAGTTTATAAACTAGGTTTTGGGGGAGTTGGTGAACCCCTAAAGCTAGTACAGAAATCACATTTTGTCCTTTTCTGGGGAGGAAGTCCATTGCTTTCACCAGATCCTCAAAAGAATCGTTGTCTCTAATGATTAAGAACCAGAAACGAATGAAAAGCACCTCTCCCTCCCCCTGCCTTCTCCCCCTACTCACCCCTCTTGCTGCTTCACTACAGAAACAGAAACATCTGGTCACAGCATTTTGTGTCTTCTCTTATTGATGTGACCTCATTATTTAGTCACCTTAGTCTCTTTCTCCAGGCCAAATAACTCCAATTCTACTCACAGGAGTCTATTTCAAAGTCCTTTAATCATGTTTGGCTTCGGGCCTTTTTCAAAAAGTGGTCAGTTCAACCCTACTGAGTTTTCTAGTGGGGGGCAGACCCCATGCTGGGTCCCAGAGATTAAACAAATGACCTCCTGAGCTCAAACCTACTGGGGGCAAAGAAGCCAGTGGTAAACAGAGGAAAAATAGACTGATTCAGAGAGAGAGGAGAGTAAGTCAGCAGAAGCCCCCAAGAGGGGCCAAAGCTTGAGCTAAGCACACTCAGTTGTGGTTTTCACACTCTGAAAACATGAAACTTTTACATATATTTTAATATATAGATTCTGGGTGACAAAGGAAACTGAAAGCAATTCCTAACTCACACCCAATACAGAATGAAGGAAAGGCAAACACAATAAACTATACATTTATGAGAGTAGTTGGACCAATAACAGGGCTCGGTGCTCCTTGCTGGTGTTTCCTTATGCTGAGCAGTCCTAGTGGCATTAATTGCAGAGATTCCCTGACTTTCTGGAACTGTCTGTGAATGAACTTGGAAACAAACGTACCACCTCAGAGGAAGAGGAATATATATTCTGGAGACAGACATGATTTCAGGAATATCATCACACACACTTAAAATGTGAAAACTTGAAGGGAGGAGATCACTGATTACAAGGCCCTATCCCCTGGTGTTTGTGCCCATGAGCACAGCAAACTCTTTTGGGGACCCAGCACTTTGGGAGGCGGAGGTGAGAGGATTGCCCGAGCTCAGGGGTTCGAGACCAGACTGGACAACCTGGTCAAGACCTTGTCTCTACAATAAATCAAGAAAAATTAGCCGGGCATGGTGGTGCATGCCTGTAGTTCCAGCTACTTGGAAGGCTGAGCCAGAAGGATCGCCTGAGCCCATCAGGTCAAGGCTGCAGTTATGGGCAATGGGGTAAGACTCCTACTCAAAAAAAACTCTTTTGGGGATTCTATGACTCTACCTTTCAACTCAGAAAAAGACTCCAATTTTGAAAGTAAAACTTTTTGTACGCTCTCAGCAGCAGAAACCACATCATCTCACTCATCTGACTCTCCTGAATCACAGCTATCTCCATGGGGATTTGATTCCCCCTTTTCCTGCCCTTTTAGTGCCTCTTGGGGATGCTCAGCAAGTCCCTCTCCCTGACAGCCTCTCTCTCAGAAAGTCCCTCTCCCTGACAGCCTCTCACTCAGAAAGTCCCTCTTCCTGACAGCCTCTCACAGCTTTCTTAGGGACGACCAGGTTGTGACTCAACCCTTCAGTGCTTTCCTTCTGTTTTTCCAGTTCAGTGTTTCTGAGCCAGGTGCATCGGCATCCCAGGGGGATTGATAAAAGAGGGGATTCCTAGGTCCCACCCCACAGGATCCCAACCATCTGCATCTTTGCCCTTCTCCAAGTAACTGTCTTCTACAGAATCACCGCACAAGGTGGTGTAACAGACACTAAGATAAAGCAGTTTCTTTAAACCAAACACCCATGCCATCGCTTCAGGCCACCTCCTCCCGCCCACTGTCTATTTTTCTCCTACTCATTTATTCTCTTTCATTTTCTAATAATCTTCTGATCCCTGATCACCCTGGTCCCTCCCTACCATCCTTCTCCTTCTGATCAGCATCTCTTCCACACATTCAAAGCTACACCCACGGCGATGTGTTCCATCTGTTAATGCTGTTTCATGTCTCCTGCAGTTAATTCGGCTTCCTGGTTTTCAACTAGATTATAAGTATTTTCCAGGTTGTCCTGAGAGACGTTGGTCTGGAAGGACCTCGTCAGGTCATGGACCAGTCCTCTCAAAGCACTAGCTTAGTCACATAACAAATGGAGACTTCCAGATTCCAAAATTCCAATCCAAAACGCAGGCAAATGAGCACCTTTCCTAAAGTCCAGTTCTTCAGCCTCAACTGTCTTGAATTAGCACCACCTGGACACGGTCCCCTGCCCTCAATCAGCAGATTTCGGCCTTGCCTGCACCTTAGAATCAGCTAGACAGTTAGCACCCACAGCGTGAAACCAGAGGCCCGGATGTTGGTGTTGCTAAAAAGCTCCCAGGATACTCTGAGGTGTGGCCATGGGTAAGAAACACAAAGTCAACATGAATACCAAGCTTGTCGTGGCCTCCCTTAACTAGCCCTGATCGGCAGGTCCCATTTCTGCTAGCCAAGGAATGGGCCACAGCTCTCCTGACACTGTGCCTCAACTGACAACACAGCACCCAACACAGCGTGGATTCCCAGTAAGCCCTAGTTGAACACCTGAGCCAACACTAGCCTGGTTTCCCTGTCTCTCCAAGGCTCCTTTCTGTGCCTCCCATGGGTTATTCATTCCAGCGGGGTCTTTCCAGGTTAATGCTTCTGGGTCTCCTTCCTCCTTGCTCCTTCTGCCACCACCTGTCCCAAATCCTCACCTCCCATGGGGTCAGGGACAGACTCATCCCTCTGCTCCCTCTCTGATCCTGCTAATTGACCCTTGGTACATATTAATCTTCCAAAGTTATATTCTTGCAAGTGGCACCTCCTGCTCAAAACATGTCAATATCTGCCAATTGTCCAAAAGTTCACCATCTTCATTCTGGTATTCAAAGTCCTTTATCATGAACTTTATTCTAAATCCCTCCCACAATTCCCTGGCATGAATCAACTGTTCGAGCCAAGCTGATGTCCTCGAGTGTCACCCAGCAGGCCTCCTGACCTCAGTGCATGCTGCAACCCATATTCTGAGAGCTCACACTTTTCCAGGAAAGTACCTGAGGAGGAAGTCTCTCGTTTTACTTGCTAGCACATGTGGATTTTATTCAGTAAAATCCATGTTTGTGTTCCCATTTTTCTTCTCTTTTTATTTTTTTGAGTTGGAGTCTCACTCTGTCGCCCAGACTGGAGTGCAGCGGCACGTTCACGGTCACCACAGCCTCAACCTGCTGGGCTCAGGCAATCCTTCTGCCTCAACCTTCCAAATAGCTGGAATTACAGGCAGGCATCACCACGCCTGGCTAATTTTTTGATTTATTGTAGCGATGAGGTCTTACCAAATTGCCCAGGCTGGTCTTGAACCCAGGGGCTCAGACAATTCTCTCACCTGGGCCTCCCAAAGTGCTGGGATTATAGACATGAGCTACCATGCCTGGCTGTGTATTCCCATTTTTCCATGTTTTAAAATATTTGCCTTTGAGTAAAACCTTTGTGTCTGTTACAGCGTGAACTCCACTAGGACAGGGACAAAATCTGTCCTGATCACCACTGTTTCCAGCACTGTCACGGTGACTGTTGGGTAAAGGAATGAATAAATGGAAGAAGGAGGAAAGGAGAAAATACCAACTCTGTGGTCACCCTGTGGCTTCACATATGCCAGGCAAACACACCCTGCAGCCCCAGGGTGAGAAGCACCCACTTAGAATGCCCCTCGCCACCTGGACACTTTCTGCCCTGCAAAAGTATAGCTGAACCCCACCTCCCACACCAAGTCCACTGCAAGTCTGCTCTCTGTGCATTGTGTTTATTGAACATGCCTCACCTCCAACCAGGTCTTGCAAAGAGCCAAGTGGGAATATAAACCTTCCTAAGATCTTCCAACCAGACCTGGGCACAGAACCACATCGCCTCACCCTCTGCCCTCCTGCTCTGCTTCAAGACATGCAGGAACTCGGAAGTTTAGGGTCACAGCCAACAGGAGTCAAGGGAGAAGATCCCCACTCTATTGGTGTGAGCCGTGCTGCCACACCAGTCATCTGTCACTAGCCATTCAATTCCAACATTTGCAAAGGCTTTACTCTCTTAACTGGAGCTGGCCACACTTGGTGCCTAGTGCCTGCAATGCCAACACTTTGTGAGGCTGAGGCGGGAAGATTGCTTGAAACCAGGAGTTTGAGACCAGCTTGGTAGCACATAACTGTAGTCCCAGCTCCTTTGAGGCAGAAGGATGGCCTGAGCTCCAAAGCCAGTGCTCAATCCACAGCCTAACATTGCCTCCTGTTGTAGGGACTGGAGAAAGACTTGTTGACTAATGGCTCAAGGGCTCATTGGTGTCCCCAGACACCAGGCAGCCCCTGTGGGCTAGGAGGCATTTGGTCAAATCAGCACGGGCAGACACCAATAGAGTGGGGATCTTCTCCCTTGGCTCCTGTTGCCAAGGGAGAAGATCCCCACAGCAGCCGCTGGCATTGCCATGAGGGGTCTTCCTGATGCGAGATGGGCAGAGGGATGGGACAGGAGCTAAGTCGTCCAGCTGGTTGGCAGTATGAGTCTACACTGCAGGACTGGAAACCCAGGGGCACACAGTGACACAGGAAGCATTATAACTGGTACCTGAGAGACCTGACAGGCAGAGAGTGGGGCAGGGGCAGGAACACAGTTGAGAGCTGCAACGGTTTCAGTGTTTTGAATGCATTTGAATGTTTGTGATCAAAATTCATAACTATATGAATTCGAGGATGGGATACCTGCTGATGGGGAGCACCTTCTGTATACAAAAACGGTACTTGAGGGTGGTGCCTCAGAACGTCAGCACTGCCAAGTTGGGGAACCCTGACACACATCACCTTCCCAGCTAATGAAAATAAACTTAGGAGGGCGTGGTGGCTTATGCCTGTAATCCCAGCACTTTGGGCGGTGGAGGTGAGAGGATTTCCTGAATTCAGGAGTTCAAGACCAGCTTGGGCAAATTGGCAAGACCTTGTCTCTACAATCAACCAAAAAATTAGCCAGGTGTGGTGACCCATGCCTGTGGACCCAGCTACTTGGGAGACTGAGGAAGAAGAATTACCTAAGCCCAGCAGGTCGAGGCTGCAGTGGCCGTGATTGGGCCACTGCACTCCAGCCTGGGTGACAGAGTGACTCCTACGCAAGAAAAAAAAAAGAAAAGAAAAGAAACTTGACAGATTCAAAGAGACCAAGAGAGCTAGAAAACTGGGAGTTAAGTTCAGTGGTAATCTTGGGAATTCATAATATGCCTAATAATGATAGGTGGCACTTACTGAGTCATACTGTGTGTCTGACACAGTACGATGCCCGATGCTTTACACACTTTAGAAGGATTTTCACAACCCACCCTGAGGTGGGCTCATGGTTATTTGCATTTCTTGTGTGGTGACTTCCTATGGGTGGCGGAGTTAGAATTCCACCCCAGCCTGAGTTTGGAGTCTGTTTCTCACTGCTGTGCTTTCCTGAGTGCTGGCCCTGCTGAGAGGAGGTGTGAGAGTGTGTATATATGTGTGTATGTGTGCGCACACACACACACACACACGTGTGTAAGGGGGGCAGGGACACGTGGTCATAGGATGCAGGGCAATGTGGTGCCTGCAGGTGCCGTTATGGGCACCCCAGCTGATGCCAGTGCTGTGGTTAAATCCTACACTCACCCAAGGACAAGACTGAAGAAAATCCAGACAGACTGTTGTGTGTCAGCAGTGTCACACTATAGAGGCAGACAAATTAGGTAAAAACCAAAAGGAAGTATTTAAACAGTTGGGAACCTTTCGGGATCCAGGCCCTGGTGTTAGAACTCTTTTGGAAGTCCCAATGTGTGTCCCAGGTTGAGAAATTCCCACCAGTGCAGCAGCCGGCCTCAGAGGGAAAGGAACCGCGGGACTCATGGGTGGAAGGCCGGAGGAGACAAAGAAAGTTGGACCCTCGGAGTAAGTTAGACCCAAGAGTGATCTACATGGAATTGTTGTAGGGCACTGTCAGATGGTGATGAGCCATCAGGGCCCAGTTGTCCACTGGGCAGAATCCCCATGACCATACTCAGGATCCATGGCAGTCGCCCTGCCAGCTGGGCTTCACCCTTCCTTTTCTCCCCAGCGAAGTCTCCCTAGGGTGAGTGGGTGTCAGCGATGATTTCCTGGGGGTCATGTTGGTTATGATATGGACTGTCAAGATATCACAGTGCTTGTGTTCAAGTAACGTTTATTTTACTTCATGATGGCCCACAAGAGTGAGTAGTGATGATGGCAATCCAAATATGCCAGAAAAAAATTGTAAAGTGCTTCCTTTAAGTAAAAAGGTGAAAGTTCTCAATTTAAGGAAAGAAAAAAAAATCATACGCTGAGGTTGCTAAGATCTAAGTTAGGAACAAATGTTCTATTTGTGAAATTGTGAGGAAGAAAAGATAAATTCATGCTAGTTTTGTTGTCACACCTCAAACTGCAAAAATTCTGGCCACGGTGCATGATAAGTGCTTGATTAACATGGAAAAGGTATTAAATCTGTGGGTGGGCTGGGCACGGTGGCTCACGCCTATAATCCCAGCACTTTGGGAGACCAAGGTGAGAAGATTGCCTGAGCCCATGGGTTCTAGAACAGCCTGGGAAACGTGACGAGACCTCATCTCTACAATAAATCAAAAAATTAGCTGGGCATGGTAGTGCATGCCTGTGGTTCCAGCTACTTGGAGGACAAAGGCGGAAGGACAGCCTGAGCCCAGCAGGTTAAGGCTACAGTGGCTGTGAGCATGAAACTGCACTCCAGCCTGGGCAACAGAGTGAGACTCTGACTCAAAAAAATAAATAAATAAAAATTAAAAAAAAATAAAAATAAATCTGTGGGTGGAAGACATGAACAGAAAACGTGTTCCAACTGTTATAACTATTCTATTTTATTATTAGTTTTTTATGTTAATCTCTTACTGTACCTAATTTATAAATTAAACTTTATCATAGGTATGTATGTATAGGAGAAAACATAGTATATATAAGGTTCAGAACTACCCATGATTTCAGGTACCTACTGGGGATCTTAGAGTATATTCCCCACAGGTAAGGGAGAACTACTATATAAACATTTAATGTTATAAATTTTCCTCCAAGTACTGCTTTGCCTGCATTCCACAAATTTCAGTATGTTGTGTTTCCATTTTCACTTATACATATGTGTGTACACACATATATATACACACATTATACATATTAGAGACTCATTCTGTTGCCTAGGCAGGAGTGCAGTGATGCAATCATGGCTCACTGCAGTCTCAACCTCCTGGGCTCACTCAAGCAATCCTCTCACCTCAGCCTCCCTAGTAGCTGGGACTAAAGGTATGCACCACTGTGCTCAGCTAATTTTTAAATTTTTTATAGAGACAGGATCTCACAATATTGCCCAGCTGGTCTCAAACTGCTGAGCCTCCCAAAGTGCGGAGATTACAGGCATGAGCCACTGCTCCCATCCTAATTCAATACATGATCTAATGTCTGTTATTTTATTCTTTAGGCATGTGTTAATTTCCAAGTATTGGGGGATTTGTCAAGATATATTTGTTATTTCTACCTTAATCCATTTTTGTCAGAGAACATAGTTAGTATGATTTTAATCTTTTAAAATATACTGGCTGGGTGTGGTGGCTTAAGCCTATAATCGCAGCACTTTGGGAGGCCAAGGTGAGAGGATTGTCTGAGTCCAGGGGTTCGACACCAGCCTGGACGACTTGGTGAGACCTCATCTCTTCAATAAATCCAAAAAAAATTAGCCAGACATGGTGGCGCATGCCTGTGGTTCCAGCTACTTGGAAGACTGAGGCAGAAGTATCACCTGAGTCCAGCAGGTCGAGGTTGAGGCGGCCAGGGGCGTGCCACTGCATTCCAGCCTGGGTGACAGAGAAAGAATTAAACTCAAAAATGAAAGAGAAACAGACTTGTTTTTATAGTGTAGCAGATTGTGTGTCTTCAAGAACATTTCAGTGTACTTGAAAAGAATGTGTGTTCTGTAGTTGTTGGATAGAGAGTTCTATAAATTTTCCTTTGGTACAGGTGATTGTTCAATTGTTCTATACATGTACTAATTTTTTTTGAGTACTTGTTCTACCAATAACTGAGAGAGGAGTGTATTAAAACCTCCGAATACAGAGCCAAGTATGTTGATTTACATCTGTAATCTTAGCTACTCAGGAGGCTGAGGTGGAAGGATGGCTTCATCCCAAGAGTTTGAAGCTGTAGTGAGCTATGATTGCACCACTGCACTCCAGTCTGGGTGACAGAGCAACACCCATTCCCCCCTACCAAAAACAGGAGGAATGTTAAAATCTCCAAATATAATTATAAATGATAAATTTGTCTAATCTTCCTTTTAGTTTTTGTCAGTTTTTGCCTCATGAATTTTGAAACTTTGTCATTAGGTGCATATATATTCAGGATTATAACTTCTTTTTGATGAACTGACTCATTTATAATTATGAAATGTCCCCACTATCCTTAGTAATGTTTCTGGTTCTAAAGTCTACATTGTCAGATACTTGTAGCCATACTAGCTTTGTGTTTACATGAAATGTCTTTTTCCATCCTTTTGCTTTTTAATCTATTTGTGCCTTTATATTTTAAATAGGTTTCCTTATGATAGCTTTAATTGGTTCTTGCTTTGTTATCCCTCTGGCAATATTAAATGGAGTCTTTCTATCACTTGCATTGAATATTATCAATCTGACTAAATTTTAAAATATCACCTTGTTTTTTGTCTTCTATTTTTCTCATTTGTTCTTTGTTTCTTTTTCCCTCTTTTTCAGCCATTTTTGGAATTATTTTGGCTACCATTCTATTTTATCTCCATTATTGGCTTATGAGTCATACCACTTTGTTATGCTTTTTCGGTGATTGCTCCGGGACTTACAGTGTACATCTTTAACTTAGGACAGTCTAATTCAAATGTTATATTACTTTACATGTAGTAAAAGAAAATTATAACAGTATACTTCCATTTCTCTCCTCTTGTTCTTTGTGCTATAGTTGTCAAACATTTGGCTTCTATATAAATTCCCAAGTACCTTGTTAATGTTTTTGTGGTAAATGATTTTTCAAAGAGATTAAAAATTACAAAAGATAACTTTCATAGTTTCCCATATATGTACCATTTGGGGGTTTCTTTATTCCTCAGTGTAGCTCAAATCTCTATCCAGTACCAGCTTTCTTCTAAAAAAACTTGCCTTAACGCATTTTGTAGTGCAGGTCTGCTGGTTATGAATTCTCTCAACTTTAGTTTGTCTACAAAAAAAGGCCTTATTTCACCTTGGTTTTAGGAGGATATTTTTGTTGGGTATAGAATTCCATATTGGCCTTTATTATTTGTCAGTTCTTTTGTCCTCTGCCTTTAATCATTTCTGACCAGATATCTGTCTCATTCTTATCTTTGTTCTTCTCTATGTAATGTGGTGTTGTTTTTTTCTTTTATTTTCTTTCTGGTTGCTTTTATGAGTATCTATATATTAAGCAATTTTATTACAATGTGCCTTACTGTGATTCTCTCTAATTCTTTATATTTACTTGGGTTTTGTTGAGCTTCTCAAATTTGTGGGTTTAGAGTTTTATGAAATTTGGAAATCTTTCTAGCATTACTTACGCATATATTTTTTTGTTTCCCTCTCTCTGCTTTTCTGAGAGTCCAATTACACATACTAGAATGCTTTACATTGCCCCACATGCCATTGATGCTCTGTTTATTATATTTATCAATATTTTTTATGTACTTGATAGTTTTACTACTCTAGCTTCAATTCATTGATCATTTCTTCTGTATTGTCTAATCTACTATTAATCCTATATAGTTTATTTTCCAGATTTTATGATTGATATTTTGATTTTTCATTTCCAGAAGTTCAACTGGGTCTTTTTATGCCTTCCATTTCTTTCCCCATTATGCTGGTATGTTCCTTTACATGCTTGAGCAAATGGAACATATTTATAATAGCTCTTTTCATGTCTATTACTTCTATCATCTCTGTTATTGCTAGGTCTATTTCTATTGATAATATTTCTTTTGTTAATGGGTCATATTTCCTTCTTAGTTTTTAGTAATTTGTTATGGGGTTTCTGACATTGTGAACTTTACCATTTTTCAATTCAGAATTTTGTTGGATTCCTTTAAAGAGTGTTAGATATTTTCCTGTTAGGCAACTAAGCTAGTTGTGGATTAACTGGATTATTTCAAGGTTTGTGTTTAAGTTATTTTAGGGCAAGTCTAACATGCCCTTTATTTAGGAGTAGTATATCTTCACTGCTGGTGCATAACCCTCTGGGTCTCTATGGAGAACCCCATTTATTCAATGAAGTCTCTTTGACTGGAGAGAACTCACATTAATCCTGGCCCTGCGTTGGCTCTATTTTGTTTGTCTTACAGCTTCTGTAAGCAATTTTTCTTGTGTGGTCTCATAAGGTTTTACCCTGTGTATGAGCAGATTGATATTTGGCTAAAGACTCACAGGGCCCTCTTATAGATTTCTAGAGTTCTTTCTCTTTAAAGCTTCTTCCTTTTGAGTATTCTGTTCTACAAATTCTAGAAAGCTTGGCCTCCTCAAACTCTGATCTCTGTCTCCTCAAACTTGGTACTACTGCCAGTATCTGTTTTGGTTTTCTCTTCCCATTATCTTCAGGTAGAGAGCCTGGGTAATGATAGGGCTCACTTGGTTAGTTTTCTTTTTCCAAGGAATCACATCCCACCACTTCCTGTTATCTCAAAACTGGTATAGACTTTCCCTACATTTCATCCAGTTTCTAGTTGTTTACAGTGGGAGGGTAATTCCAGACTGTTTTGCTCCCTCTTGACTAGAAGCAGATGTCTCTCATCATCTTTTTGTTAGATGACTTCATGGTAGTTCAGAGGAATAAAGACATAGCAACCTGTCCTCTTTCAACTACATCCCTCTTGCTTACTATACATGCATCCTCATCTTTTCCTAATTGCCAGCCCTGGTCCCAAATCCAGCCATAGGCATTCTCTCTCTTTCTCTTTCTCTCTCTCTCTCTCTCTCTCTCTCTCTCTCTCATCTTTTCCTAATTGCCAGCCCTGGTCCCAAATCCAGCCATAGGCATTCTCTCTCTTTCTCTCTCTCTCTCTCTCTCTCTCTCTCTCTCTCTCTCTTTCTCTCTGTCTTTCTCTCTCTCTCTGACTTAGAGAATGTGCCCCCTACCTCCATTGTGACCACTAACTTCAAAGCCTGGTTCAAAGCCCCCTGGCCCCTGCCCTCTATAAATAGCCAATACTCTGGAACTGGACAAAACAGAAGCTGAACACCAGCACCCCCCAGCTTCCAATGGCCTGTGTGTCCTTGGGAAAGCACCTCAATCTCTCTCTTAAATCTCCACGTGGTGGGGTAAGGATCAGAGTACCTGGCTTAATACCTGAAATATTAACAGGTGCTTGATCAGTGTTACTCCCCATCTCTGATCCACCATTATGCTGTATGTGGTCTTTTACCTTCTCAGAGGTGGCTTTGAAGTTGTCTCCCACCAGTTCAGGGAAGTTTGAGGAAATCTTCATAATCAGAGGGAAAGTTCAGCAAGGATGACAACCCAGACTGTTCCCTATTTTGTACCTTTAATACGCTAAGCACATAAGCAGGCCCTCAGTGTACCCTGGATGAATGGATCCCTCTCTCCTACTTCCTTTGGTTGCTCATTTAAGCTCTCTGTAGTGCTCACAGCCCTCACAGTTTGCTGCCTGAATAATCTTCCTGAAGGATGGCTCAGTTCAGATCATGGGCCCGCTCCAAATCCCCTCTGTCTAAAGAATGTAGTCAAGGCTATCTCATACAGCTTTTTTGGCTCTCCATTTCGGATCTCAACTTACCATCCAGACTTCTTTCTTACTATCTCACACACCCAATTCTCCAGTCAAGGGTTCTCCATTACCATGTCTCTGTTCACCCCTAGACCTTTGTTCACAAACCAATCTGGGGTTTCAAAATCCAACATGCCCTTCACGGCCCAGCTCAGTACTGCCTCTTCCATGAGGCTTTTCTCCCCGAACACCCATGGTCTCTGTGTCACACAAGCTCCCAAAGAGCTTGAGGACCACCTTTCCATCATCTTGGGGTGAGCTCCACCCTCAGGTTCAGAAGAAAGACATGCAGGGGAACTGCTGTCTCTAAGGTGGGAATAAGAGTAGCGATTACCGCAGAACACGCCTCTGCAGAACTGCCCTCAAAGAAGTTGGGTACACGGCACTTCATGAAGGAGTGAGTCAGGCTCCAACTCTCCTTTTTTCCGAAGGGAAAAATGAGCCATGCTGCAGATTAAGTCAATTACACTCAGTCAGAGGAAACATCCTCTAAGGAGCTTTACTCTCAGATCAGTCTCTCAAAGTAGCCTCTCAAGAGTTGGGAGGAAACAAACAAACAAACATTCCAGCCTGATTTCCTTTCTATAAAGCCAGAGGAGTGGCAGCAGGCAAACATACCCCAGAAAACCACACTGCTCCTGGCTCCATGTCTCTGGGCAGTTGACCCTGGCCTGGGAAAGCCTGAGAGACCAGAGAAGCAAACCGAATTCCTAAGACTGGAGAGCAAAAGCCAAAAGCAAGCAAGAGCAGTTCAGCAGGGGAGATCTGCAACCTGAGGATATTTCTATTTTAAGCTGGAAAACCCTTTGACAGCAGAGATCTCCAGCACCTCCCTGCCAAGCACAGCCACAGGGGGCACCTGCCCTCGCTCCATCTCCACTACTATTCTCCTCACCCTCCCCACACAACCACACACTCGATGGCCTCCTAACACTCCACTGTCCCCTCCCTCCCCCTTGTCACCCTGTATTCCAATGTTGCTTGCTTCCAACATCCACCCACGCCCTTTGTGGCTCCCTGTCTCCACATCATCTCCCTAAGCAGAGTCATAAGACACTATGGACAGATCCTGGGTTTCCTGTCTCCTTTCAATTTCCTGTACCTGTCATAGGATCCTGCCCCATCACACAAGCTGGCGTCAGGGTGGCCATCAGCCACCTCTGGGAGGGGCTGGAAGAGCCATGGACTGGGAGAAGCACAGACCAAGGCTCTGATGCTCTCTGTGTGACCTCAGGCGTCCTTGTCTGTGGAAAGCTCATGTCTCTGGCTCTAATGCTTTCCAGGGTCATCCCTCCAGTGGGCAGTGGGGGAGACCTCAAGATCCCTTAGGGGCAAACCCCAACCCAACTCATCCCCATCTGTCAATTCCACTCAAGCAAAAGGCAGTTTGGCACCTCCCATGGGGATATATTTTTCAGTTTTACATAGTTATAAACATACAATAATAATAGCGCTTGCATTTGGATGAGGCTTTGCGGCTTACAAAGTGCTTTTGCTTGC
>CAUYQG010223355.1:0-28165 GCA_963574415.1 Tarsius wallacei | reverse complement strand
CTGAGGTGAATGGATTGCCTGAGCCCGCTGGTTCGAGACCAGCCTGGGCAACTTGGTGAGACCTCATCTCTACAATAAATCAAAAAATTAGCCGGGCATGGTAGCGCGCACCTGTAGTTCCAGCTACTTGGAAGGCTGAGGTGGAAGGATCGCCGGAGCCCAGCAGGTCGAGGCTGTGGTGGCTGGGAGCGGCCACTTCACTCCAGTAGGGGCAACAGAGTGAGACTCCAACTCAAAAAATAAATAAATAAATAAAAATAAATTTTTAAAAAGAGGAAGTAATTGGCCTAGAAGAATCTTAAAGGCCTTAACATCACCTATTACAGTAGTAATTATCTTATTTTTAATCAAAACAAATGTCAAATAAGGAGAAACTTCCACCTTAAAAAATGTAGGTCATTTCAAGATTTAAAGCCTACAGTCTTTAAAAACACAGAGCCAACACAGTTATACAAACAGCACATAAAATTTATTTTAATCTGCTCCTCTTTATCATTACTGCACATCACTTCTGAAATTTCAAATTTTACACCACAAAAGGTTAAGTTGAGGGGTCCTTCTTACTATGTATTTGAAATAAACACAAATGGAGTACAACATCCAAATACATTTCATCTATTAGTACTTATTTATTCCTAATAGTATTGGTTTTTTTATTATCTATAACTTATTGGACATGTCATAGTCTCTAAATAAGATTAATTTTTTGAAGTTAGGTATTATATAGACTATAGCAGAAGTAAAAACATTATTTATATAAGGTAGCAATAAATAGGGAGGTGTAGTTTTAAAAAATACAAAATTCGAGGGGATCCAAGATGGCCACCATGGAGCAGCAGACTGGTGCTGCTCTCACCAAGCAAGACAGAGAGTAGGGACCCAGGTATTGATAGACAGAGACTCCTTGAACACTTTTGGGCACGTGAAACACCCTGTACCCAGCAAAACTATCTTTGCGCACACAGAGAACAGAAGGTGATGGTGGATGAGGTAATCCAGGTACCTCTTCCTTCACCATGCCCTAGGCTCACAAAAGAACTGAAGATCTGCCCAGTGAACAAAAATGAGTGAGTCAGACAAAGATGCTTTGGGATAATTCATCCTCTCCCAGCTGTTTGTAGGTCATCAGTCCCTTGGGGGAGGAGTCCTGGGCAGGCTGCAGAACTTTCAGCAACCACAGCCCAAGCAGTATGGGAGAAAGACTCATGCCTCTACAGCCATGGTGAGTACAGCTTTCTGTCACCTGGTGACTCATGGGCAGAGAGGACCCACCTGCAGAGTGAATTTGGTAGATGTGCACTGCCAGTAGCTGGTGGTCATGCCCCCTGCCAGACAGGGAAGAACCTCCTCAAGTCCTGTGTCCTGGCAAGGTGGAGTTTGGCCCATCTTATACAGCAGGAAACTCACTCTATTTTAAGAGCAGAGTGTGGAACTGAACAGGGAGGGTGCAACATGAAAGACACCAAGGGCTCTTAAAATGGGAAGGCACCTGGGATGTAGGCCACAATCAGCAGCCCCTCCCTGTTTACTACCCACAGAGTACTAGCAGCTGGGGCTGAAAGTTGGTTCAAGTTTAGCAGTGGATGAGAAGTTCTGCAATAATGAAAACCTGCCACGAGGTAGAGAAAGGAGCCCCTCCCTCTCTTACTGAGTGACATATATTGAACCACAGAAAGGGCTCTAGAACAGAGGGTAATTGAATAACTTTGGAGCTTTGAATCAAAAGAGAAATTATAGAGAGTGAAGAGAGGCCTGTCACAAATAAAGAAAAATCAACAACAAAAAATACAGGCAACCTCAGAGTCCCAAAGAGACAGTGCCCTAAAAATCAGCTACCAGAGCACAAATAATAGAAACCCCCCAGAAAAACCTGCTCCAGAAGGCAGTTACAGAAATCAGAGACTGGATGACAAAAGTGAGCAAGAATCAAGAGAAACTAGAAGTGAAACTGACTGAAGTCATACTGGAAGTAAAAGTGGAGGTGGCTAACTTCAAAAAAGTCCACTCTTAAATAATAAAAATGAAAAACTTCATCCTGGAAATTAAGAACACACTAACAAGCATAGGTAATAGGGTCAATTAGGCAGAGGAAAGAATCTCAGAGCTTGAAGACCAAAATATGGAATTAACGCAGTCTGTCAAAAATATAGAACAAAAGCTTAAAAATAAGGAGCACAGCCTCCAAGAGATATGGGACTATATGAAGAAGCCAAATCTAAATCTGATTGTTATCTCTGAAGCTGAAAGTGAAATGGAAAACACCATGGAGCAAGCATTCCATGAGGTCATTCACATCTTTCCAGAGAGATGACAGTCTAAGCATAAGAGATTCAGAAAACCCCCACAAAATATCATACGAGAAGACCATCCCCAAGGCACATAGTAATCTACCTCCACCAAATAAGCATAAAAGAAAAAACCTAAGGACAGCAAGAGAGAAAGTTCAGACTACCTTCTGAGGAAAACTCAACAGAATTGCTCCAGATTTACTGCAGAAACATGACAAGTCAAAAAGGACTGGGGTCTAATTTTTAATGTTATTAAAGATAAGCAATTTTATCCAAGACTTTCCTACCCTGACAAGCTAAGTTTCATCAGTGATGGAAAACTCAAATTATTCGCAGATATCCAATCCCTAAGAGAATATACTGCCCCAAGACCAACCTTCAGTATATGCTTAAGGTATTGACACAGAAAAATAAAAAGGAAAAAAAAAGAAAGAAAAGGTCATACTCATCACAAATGTACAGGTAAGCACAGAGTCATCAAAGCATACAGAGCACTCATAAAAATGAAAATACGCACATATATAAATGCAAAAGGAAATCAAGCAACCTCCTGTGAACCCTATGACAGGGATAAACTCTCACATTTCAATAATCAATCAGAACATGAATAGACTAAATGTGCCACTGAAGAGGCATAGACTGGCAAACTGGATAAAGGGGCATGATCCAATATTCTGCTGCCTCCAGAAAACTCAACTCACTGCAAAAGACACTCATAAGCTTGAAGTTAAAGGCTGGAAAATGAAATTTAAGGCAAATGAAAAGCAGAAAAGGGTAGAAGTAGTTATTCTGATATCAGATAAAACAGACTTCAAACTATCAAAAGTTAAAAAGGACATGGAAAGACACACATAATGATAAAAGGTTCAGTCCACCAACAAGAAATATCTATCTTAAACATATGTTCACCCAGCACAGGAGCACCAGGTTTTATAAAACAACTACCAAGTAAACTGAGAGGACATTGACATTCACACAATTATAGTTGGAGACCTAAATACCCCGCTAACAATGCTAGACAGATCATCGAGGTAAAAAACCAACAAGGAGATCCAGAACCTCAACTCAACTCGATCAAATAGAGTTAACAGATATCTACACAACACTTCACCCAACATCTAGTGAGTATACATTCTACTTATCAGCACATAGAACATACTCCAAGATTGACCACATTCTAGGACATAAATCAAACATGAACAAATTTCAAAAGATTGAAAAAAATGCATCCTCTCAGGTCACAGTGTAATAAAAATAAATATCATCATCAACAAGATCCCCCCAAAACACACAACGACATGGACACTAAACAACATAATGCTGAACAACTACTGGATCAACACAAAAATCAATACAGAAATAAAAAGATTCCTTGAAACAAACAAAAAGAAAGACACATCTTATCAGAATCTCTGGGATGCCATGAAAACAGTGTTAAGAGGAAAATTCATAGCATTGCATGCACACATCAAGAAAACAGAAAGATCATAAAATAGACAACATAACATCACACCTAAAAGGAGCTGGAAAGGCAAGATCACCTAAATCTTAACTTTAGCAGAAGAATCCAGATCAGCAAGATAAAATCACAATTGCTGGACATGAAAGACAAAAATATCATAGAAAGGATCAACAAGAACAAAAGCTGATACTTTGAAAGGATAAATAAGATTGACAGTCTCTGAGTCAGATTGACTATAAAAAGAGAGAGAGAGAGAGAAATAGAATGTCCAAATAAGTACAATTAAAAACACAAAAGGTGAAGTCACAACTGCCCCTGAAGAAATTCAAAAGATTATCAATGATTACCATAAAAACCTGTATGCAAATAAAATATAAAACCTAATGGAAATGGAGAACTCTCTGACATCACACAACTTCCCAAGGTTGAAACAAGAAGAGACTGAAACTCTAAACAGACCAATAACAATTCAGGAAACTGACTGAGTCATAAGAAATCTCCCCACCAGAAAGAGCTCTGGACCAGATGGCTTCCCTGCTGAATTCTACAGGACATACAAGGAGGGATTGATGCCAATCTTATTTAAAATATTCCAGGAAATCAAGAAAGATGAAACTCTCCCCATCTCACTTTATGAAGCTAGCATCTTACTGATAGCCAAACCTGGAAAAAACCCAATAAGGAAAGAGAATTACGGGACAATTTCCTTGTTGAACATAGATGCAAAAATTCTAAACAAGATTCTAGTAAATTGAATCCAACAACATATCTAAAGGATCATCCACTATGACCAAGTGGACTTCATTCCTGGGATGCAGGGCTGGTTCAACATTCACAAAACCATGAATGTAATTTAGACATCAAAAAATGTAAAACCAAGAACCACATGATTATATCATTAAATTCATAAAAAGCATTTGACAGCATCCAGCATTCCTTTTTGATTAAAACCCTCGAGAAGCTAGGCATAGAAGGAACATTCCTTTAAACAGTAAGAACCATGTAAGATAAACCCACAGCCAACATTTTGCTCAATAAGCAGAAGTTGGAAGCATTCTCTCTATGAATGGCAACAAGACAAGGATGCCTACTCTCACCCCTCCTGTTCAACACAGTGCTACAATCCTAACCAGAGAAATCAGGCAGGAGAAAGAAATCAAAAGCATCCCAATAGGAAAAGAGGAAATGAAGTTATCCCTCTTTGAAGACTATATGATTCTATTAATACATCTTGAAACCCTTAGGGAGTCTGTCAAAAGGATCCTCACACTGACAGTTGATTTTGGTAAAGTCTCGGGGTACAAAATCAATGTGTAAAAGACATTGCACATTGTGTATAGTTGCATTTCTATACACTAGCAACAAGCAGGCAGAGAACCAAATAAAAAAGCACAATTTCATTCATATAGCCACCAAAATCAAAGCAAAACAAAAACCTTGGCATCCACCTAAAAAGAAAAGTAAAAGATCTTTACAAAGAGAACTACAAAATACTTCACACAAAAAATCAGTGATAGCAAAAACAAATGGAAAAGCATTCCATGATCATGGATTGGAAAAGTCAACATTGTCAAGATGTGCATCCTAACCAAAATTACAAACATCATTTTTCTCAGACCTAGAACCGACAATACAGAAATTCATATAGAAATGAAAAAAGACACAAATAGCCAAAAACGATCCTCAGCAAAATGAACAAAGCAAGAGGTATCACACCTCAAGACTTCAAACTTTACTACAAGGCTACAGTAACCAAAACTGCCTATTATTGGTATAAGAATAAGCACATAGACCAATGAAACAGGACAGAGATTCTGGAAGCAGGAACTCGGTCTCTCAACCAACTCATCTTCATCAAAACCATCAATAGCAACCACTGGGGAAAGGAGACCATATTCAGCAAATGGTGCTGGGAAAACTGGCTGACCACATGGAGAATAATGAAATTGGACCCCCACCTATCACCATATACAAAAGTCAACTCTAAATGGATCAAAGACCTAAATGTAAGACCTCAAACTATAAGAATTCTAGAAGGAAATGTAGAAAACTCCCTTATGCACATTGGAGTGTGCAATGAATTCTTGAGCAAGTCTCTAAAAGTGAATGCCATAAAAGTGAAGATGTACAAGTGAAGCCTCATCAAACTGAAAATCTTTTGCTGTACAAAGGAAATCATCAAGAGAGTAAAGAAACAACTCACAGAATGGGATAAAATATTAGCAAATTATGTATCTGACAAAGGGTCTACAAGGAACTCAAATGAAGTAAAAGGAAAATAACCAAACAATCCAATAAAAACTAAGCAAAGGATGTGAATATACATGTCTCAAAAGAAGACACATGATCGACCAATAGACACATGAAAAAATGCTCAGTCTCACTAATCATCAGAGAATGAAAATCAAAACTATAAGAAGATACCACCTAATTGCAGTAAGCCATCATTAATAAATTAAAAAAGGAAAACAACAGATGCTGGCATGGGTGTGGAGAAAATGGAAGCCCTCTACACTGTTGGTGGGAGTGCAAGCTAGTTCAACTTCTATGGAAAGCAGTGTGATGATTTCTAAAAGAATTAAAAATTGATCTTCCATATGACACAGCAATCCCTCTCTTGGGAATATACCTGGAGGAACATAAATCATTCTACATGAAAGACACCTGCATGTATGTTTATTGTCACACTATCCACAATAGCAAAAACATGGAAACAACACTACTGCCCATTGAAAGTGGACTGGATAAAGAGAATGTGGTACATATACGCCATGGAGCATTAAGCAGTCATAAACAAGAACAAAATCATAAACGTCTCAGGAAACTGGATGGAATTGGAGTCCCATTCTAAGTGTTCTATCACAGAAACAAAGAAATGAATACTGCATGTTCTCACTCATAAATGGGACTTGAAAGTCAATCACATTAGCACAAGGAAGGGATTGGCAGTAACTGGACACTGTCGGAGGAGTGAAAGGGGACACATAACAACAGAAAGGTTACCTGGTCCAATACTGGGGGTATGACAGCCAGCTGGTAGCCCAAACTTCACCTGCGTGCAATCTACTTATGTAGTTAATCCTTACTTTGACCTCACATCTCTATAATAAAATAAAATCTAATTTAAAAATGTAACAAGGCCAGGCTCTGTGACTCATCCTGTAATCCCAGCACTTTGGGAGGCCAAGGTGAGTGTATTGCCTGAGCCCACAGGTTCGAGACCAGCCTGGGCAACTTAGTGAGACCTCGTCTCTACAATTAAAAAAAAAAATGAACCGGGCATGGTAGCGTGCACCTGTAGTTCCAGCTACTTGGAAGACTGAGGCATAAGGATCATAGGAACCCAGCTGGTCGACACTGGGATGGCCGTGAGCGTGCCACTGTACTCCAACCTAGGCAATGGAGTGAGACTCTAACTCAAAAAAAAAAAAAAGTAACAATAACAAATATATAACTTTAGACATCAGTGAAACTCAGTGAAGTACCAGAATAAATGTAGAACTAAATAAAATCTCTTGTTTCATCAGAAAGTACATGGGACTACAAAGATGAGGATAAGCTTGCTACTATACTGAACTGCTTCCATGTGATTACTTCAGGTAGCAGTAAAGTGGCAAGACATCATAGAGTCATTCACACTAAATCTTCCGGAGGATGACAAAAATAATTCAAGATGCCACATTTTCCATTCCCAGGGCCTTCAAGGGAGATAGGAGGACAAGCAAATGGAAACAAGCAAATATTTCTTTCTGAGTACATATGTAAGCATATAACATATGTGTGATAATTCCCCATAAAGAGATAACAACCTGTGCCCACAGTAGTAGAAATCTGAGCTCATATTTTCAAACCAAAGACATACCAGACAGCAGCAGGAGGCCTGAAAAAGAAGCAGCACCACTTTCCAAACAAGAGGCACTCGTGCAGTTGCCCCCTCTGCAGAAGCATTGTTCAAGGCAAGAGATTACGTTGCAGGATGTAAAACCTTTGTAAGAGTCACATAATCAATGGGCGAGCATATCTTTTACCCTAGGTATGAACACCCACGAGGAACAGAAGCACAGAGCTAAAGAAAGAAGCCTGCAGAATATTCTAGGTCCTAGAGACTAAGGACTTTTCAGTTTCTTCTATATTTTCCATTATCAGAACAAAAGAATTTTATAATTATATGTGGATATTGAGCTTTGAAAAATACCATCTTTATCCTCAGCTAGAAGTGCAATTATTACTCATCCTGTTTTTAACTATATCTTTTTTTCAGAGAATGAGAAAATTCAAATAAATCTTTAAAAATCTAGCCAAAATGTCTTCACTTAAAAGTGAAGAACAGTAAAGAAACTTTAAAAAATATATTTTAAGACGATGTAGGTTTAGAGCTAAGAACAGAGACCTTTCTCTAGGTTCCTTCCTCTAGGCCAATGCTCTGTTTTCTATACCACTTTATTAAGATATCTTATCATATATATGCTTCATTAAAATTTAAAAACTGTTGGCTGCCACCAATATGATACACTACACTGATAGATTTTTTTTTAAAGAAGACCCAATGCCCCTTGCTTTCAGTTTCTCACAACTTAAGTTACATAGTATATGAAATTTAAGAGAACAAAGAGGGGATCCTAGCCTAATAATCTTTGAAAGCATACTGATTCCTTTAAAATTTACTCCCTACAATTGACAAAACGTGGCTTAAACTTGACCGAGGCAGAAGGTAGACGGACAAAGAACTTTTGGGTCTTTGGGTATAGACTTTAGATTGATTGTTCAATCAGGGGCATGATTACAACATTGTCCCCACAAAGGAATATAAAATATTTATTCTATGTTATGTTCTTTTCTTAAATAAAATAAAAGGAGGGTTCTTATACAATGCCCAGAGCCCACAGGTGACAATGGCTGAAGAAGAAACCGGACTCCATGTAAAAATGAAGCTGAAACTCAGAGCAGGCATTGCAGGTTTGCATACAAAATCAGAGCAACACTATAAGGAAATATGTAGCCCCAGGTTATGAGACATCAGTGATTCATTTATCGAGAAAAAAATAGAAATATCCCATGGAATATTATCGGTCTCAAATTTTGCTATAGATTTATGACTTTATTTTAGTAAAGCAGGTAATAACAATGTCACTTACGATGCCATATTTTATATGTGTAAGTATGCCTATAGTTAATGGAATTCATCAGGCAGTAGGTTTGGGTACTATTTAACACGTGGGTCAGAGGGGCATTAATTCTATTCAAAGTGTCCATCTGTTGCTACCCAACTTGCACAGAGGGTTGCATAGCAACCCATAGTACTGCATGGATATGGTTGGCCTCCCTCTGTTGCTTTTGTTTGCCCTCTGAGAGAGTTGCCCTTGATGGAGAAACAGTAGGTGTTCTTTTATTTATATATTTATATATTTATTTATTTTTTTGGCTGGAGCTTGGCCTGGTGAGTGGGGGCTCATTATAGCCTGCTGAGCTAGATAGCATTGTGAGGCAATATCTGACATATGAATGTAATTTATCTTCCTGGCATGATTCTTAGTCCCAAACTGATCCCCAAATTCCTAGGACTATGGAGGTATGGCAATTAAAAAGAAAATGTCAGAACCATTTACTTTTATAGCCAGGAAAAATACACAGCAAAACAGGCAGAGAGAAGGTTTTGGAAGTCTGATTCAATTTTGCGACACTTAATCAAAGTTGTAATATTCAATTTCAGCATATTTCTGAGCATCTGGATTTTTCAACTCTACATACCATGAAATTTGTTAAATTAAGAGATATCTTAGGAAATCAGACATTTCTAAAGGCATCTTTGAAACATGTATCAATTCTAAATATAGTACTTATATTTTCTTGATCATTACTACAATTTTAGCTACTCAGTAAAGTTTGCAATGAATTTAAGCATTTGTAATACTACGTAAAATAAGCATCTACCTGGCTTATACAATTTCCAATATCAGTTGTGATTTTGGAGTGGACAAAATAACTCCCATCTGCACCCTGAGCATCGTGGGTAAGACTGCAGGCCACTGGTAAATAAGTCTTAACAGATCACTGAGATTCAAAACTATTAATAAAGTGCTCTTGAACAAAGCAAATATTTTGACAGAACTGAAAACACCATATTATTTGAAAAACTGTTACAGTGCACAAATACAAAAATGTAGTCAGAGCACCAGAATATTTTCTGTTAATCAGTTGTTATAACTCAACTTTGTTGTTTATATGTTATTTATGGCCCAGTTTCATAAATGCCTTTTTAAAATCTCTGGTGCATCTATATATTTCAACTTTAAACTATTTTAACACCTATTTTTAGTAAATAGTCTTTAAAACAACTTTTAATAAGGACATGGTCATCAAAGGCACCCTTGAGAATACGTAAGTCTTTGGTAAGGGGAGATAGGTAACATGAACAGAATTACCTACTTTAACTGTTATTAAAACTCTAGTTTGGGAATGCTGAAATTTTTAGTATATAGTATCTATATGACTAGAATTACTTATCTTCCTGTGTGTTAGAGAAATTACAAAGGCCCTAAGCAAAAATGGACTTTAATTGTGGAGCTGGCTCACAGCTAGTTGTCAGGTGAATTCCAGTATATATCTTCATTTGCTTTTGGTAAGGAGACCATATAATTCATTCTCTACTCTTAGCTCCTTTTGAGAATGAAAGAGGGACTAACCATACAAAAGACCAGAACAACTGATGTAAACGAAGACATTTTGGGGAAGCAGAACATAAGGCCACACTAAATGTGAATACAGTTGTATAGGTAGGCACTGAGAAATGTCACATGTGGAAGTGGAAACTCTAAGGAAAAAAAATGTTATATGCTCTGTTGTCAAGAGCCTGTGGTTTCAATTTGGCAACCTAGGTTTGTATTCTGGCTTTGTCATTACCTATCTTTTGAACCTTGAGCAAGTCATTTAGTCTCTCTGAAATTCAGTATTTTAAATATAAAATGTGTTTATCGTACCCAACTCTAAGTGGTAAAAATTAAATAAAACATCTAATTTAGGGTGTTTAGTACGAGGCCTGGTTGAACATGTAACATCTTTCTTCTCGTGGAGAGTGTTACTCTTAAAAATACCATTTAGTCACACAATCACTCAGCTAACATCACATTGTGGAGAGAGAGAGAGAGAGAGAGAGGGAGAGGGAGAGAGAGAGGGAGAGGGAGAGAGAGAGAAATGCAAAACGGCATCTTCCTATAACACAAAGGAGTAATTCATATGCTACTTAAATTCTTCCAGAGTCAGATTATTCACTTTTGAAATGAAAATACTAACATATACCTTAAAAAATTTGTTGGGAGGACTAAATAAAGTAATCCATTAAAACAGACTGCACAAGGCATGAAGGTACTTTATTAAACGATAGCAGTAGTAGCAAAAAAGGAGGGTAGCAATGGAGCCTATTATTTTTTACATATCAGTCTGTATCAATTTCTAACTTGAACTGTTAGTACTTTTCTCACATGTTTGCAGATTACCTCACAGGAAAAGTTTCTTTTCAGAGAACACTTAAGAAAATAAAGTATATATAGTAAACACAGTGTAGTGAAAAGAACCCTCAAATATCATCCATTTAATTTATTCCACTATTTGTTGGGACTTCAACTTGACCACTGGAGAAAGATGGCTTAAAAACTGAAATAATATGGACAATGTCAAAAGGCTGATTGATAGTAAGATGTCAAGCTATGTGTAATTAGCATGAGATATGAATAGACACCTCACAAGAAGACATACAAGCAGCCAACAGATATATTAAAAAATGCTTAGCCTCACTAGTCATCAAAGAAATGCAAATTAAAACTATACTGAGATACCACCTAACTCTAGTCAGGATGGCCATCATCAATAACTCAAAAAAAAACAACAACAGATACTGGAGAGTATGCAGTGAAAAGGGAACACTTCTACACTGTTGGTGGGAGTGTAAACTAGTATAGTCTCTGTGGAAAACAGTGTAGTGATTCCTAAAAGATCTAAAAATCAATTTTCCATATGACCCCAAAAATCCCCCTACTGGAAATATACCCGGAGGAACTCAAACCACTCTAGGAAAATGTACTTACAGGGGCATGCTTATTGTAGCATTATTCACAGTAGCAAAAACATGGAACAAACGATGCTGCCCATTGAAAGAGGACTGGATTTTTAAAATGTGATTACATATGCACGATGGAATATTATACAGTCACCTGGATGGACTTAGAGTCTATAATACTGAGTAATCTATCACAGAAACAAAGAACTGAGTATCACATGTTCTCACTCATAAGCAGACCTTGAGCGATTATCATAATACTATAAGAAAAAGGTTGACAGTAGTGGGAAGCTGTGGGGGAAGGAGAGTGTGGGATTGGCAGTAGTGGGAATCTGCTGGGGTGGGGGAGTGGGCACACCTCATCAAGGGTATCTGCATAATGAACATTTGTATACCTACCCCTGAATTGTAACCCACATCTTTGAAATGAAAAAATTAAAAAAAGAGAAACATATAGATAAACTACTCTGAATATTATATAATTTACTCATATACTTCAAAAATATATGTTAATGGTAATATTTAACACATTTCATATACTGAAGACTTTCTAAATTGATTTGGTCTTCTGGTAGCACTTAGAAGAATTTCTTTTTTTCTTAATATGATTACTTACTTTTGTATGTTAGATATAGTCAATAAACCTCATATTCATATATTTAAAAGTTAAAAATCTTCAATTTATTTGATACACAACATAGCAAGATCATAGTAATCTTTTTTAAAAAAAAGTAAAAAATAAATTTTTTCAACAGTGTGGAAATGTTTATTTTCTAATTATTAAAGTGTTAATGTTCAATATAAAAAACTTGGAAAATGCAGAAAAAATGGAAAATTAAAGATTATTGCAAAAATGATACACCTTTTAATAGAAAATTGAAGTTATGACTATTTACTCTTTATATGCATGCTACTTTTACTTCATTTAACAATATTACCAAGATTACTGTAGTGGTGACATCGAGGAGCAACCCTTTTCCTAGTCTATGTTTCTCCCATAAGTAGGGGTCTTCCGGTCACAACTCTAGCAATGTATTAGTGAACACCCAGCTTTCCTCTTTACCCCTTACTCATCCAGAGAAGGAGAATTAAGAAAGAGGGACATTTCTGTCTGGTGAGTTTGCCTAGAACTTGACATCTACTCAATTGTGTATGCCAGACTCAGCATCATAGCATTCAAAAGCAATACAGTTCTCTCCTTATTTTCTCTTGCTTCTTATTGTAAATAAAAATACGCATATGGGCTAGAGACATATTCACTCTATTACTATCACAGAAAATCTCCAAAACCTGATTTTAATTGGGCATGCTTCTCTTATTAACTACTTTCCATTACTCACATTATAGAAATAGGATTAGACCAGGAAACCTTGTTTAATTTGACACAAATGACGCCCCAGCAGGGGGTTGAATTGGTGAAAGACGAGAATAATTTAATTCTAAAGATTAACTGCTAGGATAAGCCCCACGTGCGTATTCCTAGCTCCTAATTACACACCAAGACTCTCCCTGAGACATTACCTCCCTCAACTCGAGGCAGGCAGTGGGAACTTGGCTGGGTTCATTTATCTGGTAAAATGCTACTCTAGAGGAGGTATATTAGTTTCCTAACTTAGGAAATATATTCAAAAAACACAAAAATTTGTGAAAGTTAAGCTCATCATTAGACAGTTAAAGTTCTGATTTTGTGAAATAATGTATGGTCAAAATATTCATCCTTTTCTGTGTACCTAAATTTTAAGAGGAATTAGTATATATAGACATACGGCTAAAAGAAATAGCATGTGTGTTCAATCAATTCTCTTAAAATCTTACGAAATAGTCTTCTTTTATTATACAGTATGTACATGTGGACATACGAGAATTAAGTAACTTGCCCAATGTCTCAAAGTTAATACATGTTAGTCATGATTTCAACCCATGCAGTCCAATTCCAGAGTTCAAGCTTTTTATACTGTTTCATTAGATTGCCTTCTTATGCTAGGGCCAACATTTGAAAGACTGTTAATTCTGGCATTGATCTTTTAATAATCTGTGACATATATGTTATGGGGCGAAAATTACACTCATGATCAACTCAAGATCTGGTTAACTGGGTTGTCTACCTAGGCATTCATTAAAAAGACTGATCTATAGTCAAACACATTTTATTATCCACGGGATATAGTTTTGTTTTATCAATTGCTGAGAACAGATTGATAATTTCACACCAGTCTGGGTTGTTTTATGCAGTGATGTATACAGGATCCAAGAAGAAAATCTGATCAACATCACTTAACTGCAGAGAATAAAATAGTGACACAGGAGTGCAGGAGTATCCTCCTTAGCTAACGTACAGTATTTATGTATATAACGTGTCCTTTTTCTTTCCTGCTGCTTTTAATGTTTTATCTGTATCAGTAATTTTCAGCAATTTGATTTTAATATGCCTTGATATGATTTTCTTTGTTTCTTTTGCTCGAGGTTTGTGAAGCTTTTTGGAACTCTGACGACTTTTTTTTTTCCATTAAAGTCAAAGACAAAAGGGGACTCCTCTGAAGATTCTCTCTCTCTCTCTCTCTTTCTCTCTCTCTCCCTCTCTCCCTCACTCTCTCTCTTCCTCTCTCCCTCCTCCCTCCTCCCTCCTCTCTCCTCTCTCCTCTCTCTTATTCTGTTCTGAAAATTCTAGCAGCTTTGACCTCTTTAAAAATCGACCTACTTTTCTATCTAAAGAATACTAGAAAGAAGACTGCCAAACTATTTGCTAGGATCTGAAAACTGTCTTTAGGTAGTAAGGTGAGTGATTCTTGTACTCACTTGGCTAATATGTCCTAGCAGGAACCAGCAAACTCATTTAGGATTATATATGGTAAAGTCTAGATTGGAATAGAGATCTATAAGAATGAATAGGAGAGAATTTATTGGCAGAAACATTGACCTGTGACTCAAAGTTCAATGTTCAAACAGGTACTCCTAACCTGTTTTGGTAGTCTATTAGAATGACTCCTTGAACTCTGGATATTATTATTATGGCTTATTACAGATGAGATTAAGATAAAAAGTGAGAATAAGGTATAGAAAACTCAAAGGGTAGATGGCTCAAGGAAGTGGAAATGTTAAAGTAAACTGGCTATATAAGAACTGAAAATGTACTACCTGATAAGTCTACTGAGCATTAAAGGACGCCCTTCACTAAGACTGTAAGAAGTGCACTGGAGAGAAGAGGTAGATATCAGCTTCTTTGAGAAACACCATAATTGCTGTTTCTTGTACACTCAGGTTGACTGTGGAAGATAAAGCCTAATATGAATGGAGATAATGAGATTCTGTAATTGCAAAGCCATGTGGGAGAGAAAAAGTAGATGTATTTCTGTGTTGAACATGGGAACCCAATGAGGGAGAGTGCTTTCACTCACAGCAGCTGTGGCATAGCTAAAGAATTATACAGAATCTAAGGACAAAATAATGAACAGCTAACCAGATGTTTACTCAAACTACATAATTTTTAAAAATTAAAAGTTGGCTAACAGAATGCTGATATCATCCCCAGGCATGGAAAACTATGATCCATTGTTCGTTTCCAGATCCAAAGCCTACCAATTGAAGGGAAAACCTGATTCCCTTATATAAGCACCTTGCAACACCACTGTTGGTATAAACATTGAATATTCTTCTGATCCTTCACCAAAGTGACTTAGGATGATATATCATAGTAGCTATATACAAAGAAAAGTGAATATTTAGATTTTGCATTAACAGTTATAGGGTCTGAGATGATACCAGTGGACCTGAAATGCCATTGTGTCCTTCTGGTCAGAATAGAGGCTTATGGAGTACAAATTATAGATAAAGATTTTATTTAAGTTAATGTGTACAATGGGTCCTCAAACTTACCCTTTAGTTAATTCCTTAACCCTTAAGTATATGATTTTGATTTATAGACTTAAGAGCAGGACAGAATCATGATGACAGGGGAATAAGGCCACTATGGTAGACAGGGACAAGCAAAAGACATGAAAGTTTCCACTCTCTAGTAAAAATAGATAATCAGAGGAAATATTGAATCCCGGGAGAGAATACAAAGTTGTACTTTTCAAAAAATTCTTAAAGTATTCCAGAGTAAGCTGGGCGCAGTGACTTCCACCTGTAATCCCAGCACTTTGGGAGGTGGAGGCGAGAGGATTGTCTGAGCCTAGGGGTTTGAAACCAGCCTGGACAACTTGGTGAGACCTCATCTCTATAATAAATTAAAAAATTAGCCAGGTGTGGTGGTGCACACCTGTAATTCCAGCTACTTGGAAGGCTGAGGTGAAAGGATTGGGTAACAGAGTAAGCCTGGGTGACAGAGTAAGACTCTGATTTAAAAAAAGAAAAGATTCCAGAGTAGTGTTCCTTTATGATATTGTCATTCAATTCATCATCTTGTTGCTGCCAAAAACAGATGGATTGTGGTGGATGAGGATGGACTATCACAAATTTAAAAGGACAGCAGTGGCTGCATTAGATCAGCACAGTCAATGTCACTTGGTTTGCAGATATGGATCTGGAAAATGCATTTTTATTGACCCTCAATAAAACTCTCCTTATCAATAAGGAGACTCAGTTTATTTTTACATGGCAAGGACAGTAGTACACACTTACAGTTTTGATTCAGATCTATGTTAACTCTTTAGCTTTTTGTCAAAATGCAATCTTCAGGGACAGGAAATTTCTTGACTTCCTCAGACCATTATATACACCCACTATAGCAATGGCATAATGCTATTTTAACCTGGTAAGCAGAAAGTTATAAATATCTTAAGGTGCTAGTTTGACACATATATGTCTAGTATGATACATGTTGAAGATAAAGATTCAGGGACTTGTCACACTGGTGTAATTTTTAGCAATCCAGTGGTCTTAGACAAGTCAGGGCACCATCTCTGTGATATTGTAAAATATATATTTAGTCTTTGTTTCTGTTTTCTAGCACACAGCTTCAAAACCCTTAGAATCTTGAATGATAACTGTCTTTGTAAGCTAATGAGATGACCGATGGCTGGGGTCTCCTGAATAACTTAAGGATGGGGACTAGTCACCAGAAAGACTAAAGCATAGTTAGAGGGGTGGAGTTGAAAGATGATCAGCTTAACCTTCAGCCCCTCTCATCTAGAGGGGGGCTGAAGGTTAAGCTGATCACCAACGGAAAATGATTTAATCAATCATGACTATATAATGAAGCCTCCCTACGAATCCAAAAAGACACGGGAGAGCTGAACCTATGCGGTGCCAAAAGGGTGGCGCAGTGGAGGGGCATGGAAGCACCATATGCCTTCTCACATGTCATCCTCTGTGCATCTCTTCCATATGGCTATCAGTGTCTGTTGTAATATACTTTATAATAAATGGGTAAATATAAGTAAAGTGTGAACTGCTCCAGAACATTAATCCAATCATTTTATAACTGATCAGTCAGATTTTATAGCTGTTTGATCAGAAGTGCAGGTCACAACCTAGGACTTGTCACTGAAATCTGAAATGAGGGTGGGGGGTAATCTTGTGGAACTAAGTCTCCAACCTGTGGGATCTAAAACTATCTCCAGGTAGATAATGTCAAAATTAAATCAGAAGACAGTCTGCAGAAGAACTGCTTGCTGTATGGAAAATAACCCTCACACATCTGATGTCAGAAGTGCTGTACTGAGTGGTTTGTGAGAGCAAAAGAAACTCTTTGCTTTTTTTCCTAATCTTTAAACATCTTTAAACTAAATTTCCTTCTAGAATGAATGATGTCCTTTGCAGCAATGTGGATGGAGCTGGAGGCCATTATCCTAAATGAACTCACTCAGAAACAGAAAACCAAATACTGCATATTCTCACTTATAAGTGGGAGCTAAACAATGAGTACTCACAGACATAAAGATGGGAATAATAGACATGAGAAACACCAAAAGAGGGAGGATAGGAGGAGGTAAGGGTTGAAAAACTACCTATCAGGTACTTTCTTTTTTTCACTACTTGGGGAATGGAAACACCAGAAGCTCAATCCCTATCAGTGTGTAATATGCTCATGGAACAACATGCACTTGTCATCCTGAATCCATTTTTTTTTTAAGTTAAGTCTGGGCACAGTGACTCAACTATAATCCCAGCACTATGGAAAGCCAAGACAGGAGGATCACTTGAACCCAGGAGTTCGAGACCAACCTAGGCAACATAGTGAGACCTTGTCTCTACCAGAAAAGAAATAAATAAAACATTAACTAGGTGTGGTGGCATCTGACTGTAATCCCAGCTACTGGGAAGCCTGAGGCAGGTGGATCTCCTGATCCCAGAAAGTCAAGACTGTGGTGAGCCATGATTGTGCCACTGCAATCCAGCCTAAGTGACAGAGTGAGATCCCTACTCAAAAAAAAAAAAAAAAAAAAAAAAGGGAGGCTAAAAGAAAATTCCTTCCCTGCTATCAAGGGGAGAGAGGGTCCACTAGAAGCCCAAACCTCATTGGCACACAATTTATTCACATGATAAATCCTCACATGTACCTCACAACTCTAAAATTAAATTAAGTTAAAAGGAAAATACTTTTCTGCTAAGGAAAAGCACCACATTTGTTGAACTCTTTGGAGTCGGGAGATTGTATACAACACATTAATTAATGTTGACTGAATTTTTTCATTCAGAAAGGCAGCAATAGGTTTGTTTCTGCAATAAGTCAGACTATTATGTAAGCTTCCACAGATCCCACACTGCATAGCCCTGAAAATTTGAGAGTGGTAGGGATGTTTTTGATGGATAAGGACACTGCGCAATACCTGATAAGTCTCAATAGGAGAGGTAAATGTAAATACCTCAGTTTCCAAGGCAAGACCACATCTTCTGAGTCAGAGAAATTGTCACTCTTGGAAAAACAGTTCCTAACCAGGCTCAGTGGCTCAGCCTATAATCCCGCGCCTTGGGAGGCTGAGGTGAGTGGGCTGCCTGAGCCCGCGGGTTCGAGACCCACCTGGGTAACTTGGCAAGACCTCATCTCTACAATAAATCAAAAAATTAGCTGGGTGTGGTAGTGCGTGCCTGTAGTTCCAGCTACTTGGAAGGCTGAGGCGGAAGGATCACCGGAGCCCAGCAGGTCGAGGCTGTGGTGGCCAGGAGCGGCCACTGCACTCCAGTCTGGGCGACAGAGTGAGACTCCAACTCAAAAAAATGAAAAAAAAAAGAAAAGAAAAACAGTTTCTGATATACTACTGAATACTTGATCCTGAGATATGTATGTATGTATGTATATATACACACATGCATACACACACACACATACACACACACACACACACACATCTCAGGATCTCTCTCACTCACTATTTATATATATAATTCTTATTCCCTTCTCCTCTAAACAGGCTGTCTTTAGAAACAGTTTTTCACGTACTTTGTCAGACAACCCATTTTGGCCAGTTGCACTAGATAGCTTGGTAACATCCTAGGTTCTGTCTCGCTTCTGTATCACTTCCCTTTTCCCTCACACCTGCTTTCCTGTGATAACACTTTCCAATAAATTAGTAGCATGCACAGTTTGCCTCCATTTTTGCTTTCTGAGGGAACCAAAGATGATGCAATTCTTTTACTTAAGTGGTTAAGTTCATTGTTTCAACTCTGACTACCCAATTCACCTCTCCCAACACTTCTTGCCTTGTAGTTTATGCTTTAATAATATGTGACTGCTTTTGCTTCCTTGTAGAAAACATACCGTTTCACATCTTTTGACCCTGACTTATGATATTTACTTTGTAAGGAATGCCATCTTTCACGCCCATTTAATTATCTTACAGTAATCAACTCAGGGATCATCGTCATCTGCATTTCTTTCTTAGCTTAAGAGGTATGAGGTATAACAATCTATCATTCATTTGCCTTAGAGGAGATTGTCTGAAATACTCTAGAACACTGATACAGTGGAAACTTCACCAATGTAGCAGGACTCTGAACATTCATGACATTTCTTTCTTGTGCTCTGAAATGCATGTCATACTAGGACTCTAGGACAAACTGGACAACCATTAAGAGACAATATGAGGAAGAGCAGATCACCTCTGAAAAAATATAAATGATATTTTGAAGCTGTGTGTTAGGTGTCTGGACCCTAGAATTTAGGCTATTTCCAAAAATGAGGGAAATCCAGACTACCTTAAATTTAGACAAGAAGGTGAAGAATTCACCTGAGGGGGAGTAAGAGTCAAGAGCATGTGCCCTATTTTGGGATGAAGAAAGCAGGAAGCTTGCAATTGCAGATTTCTGGCCCAGACTTGAAAACTCAGAAAATTTTACTCAACAAAGGAATAAATCCAGGTTACATTTTACAAACCAATGAATGCTGCTGAGTTTAGCACAAGTTATTTGAATATGGTTCAAGAGTCATCACATTTAGAGTAAATTTTACCTTCCACTTGAGGTGAACCACACCAATTCCTTCTTTGGTACAAATCTGTTTGAGTGCTTTATCTTTGCTAGGTGCTGTGTGAGGCACTTAAGGTACAGAGATGAATCACACAGAGAACTTGCTGTCAGGAATCTTACAGTCTAACTGGAGACATAACCCTCCCTGTCCCACTGATTGTGATTGGATAACATGAAAGCTATGAGGGAAGGTTGTCTGGAGCAGCATGGACGACTGGAGGCAAGGCTGTCCAGTGTGAGTACGCAGGGAAGGTCTCATTATGGTTCTTTCCCCTTTTTTTTGTGGTAGAAAGTATTTTGATTGTTATTGCTACATTTGGAGTATCTTTTAAAAAAATAATAAAATATGACATTTCCCATGGCAAGAAATTTATTGGTTGACAGGTACAGCAAGACAGAAACATTATGAATGATGACAAAGACTTTCTGTAGCAAGTAGAATCAATAGCAAATAGTGTACACTTGGTATGCCTGTGATCCCATAATATTTTGCTGCAAGGAACTGCCCCACTTTGGGAAAAAGTGGATGCATTTAATATCATTTTTAGTGGTCTTTTTGACTGATAATATTTGTTCTCTATCCTACTCTTTTCTAAGTAAAAGATTTCTGTGTATGATGATGTTGTTTCTTTTCCCTGTTCAGCATTGATTTCCATGAATTTGGTTAAGTTTTTCAGACATTTTAAAAATAATTATTTTTAGTTCTATAGCCTTAAGGAGGTAGACTCTTCCACTGGTATTTTATAAGTAATCCAACATTTATTTTCAGGTTCAAAACTTGAGAGTCTAAAACCGCTTATTTTTAAACTTTTTCCCTCTTTTAGAAAACATCTTTCTCATCTCTCATTGCTAATTCTATTTGCTTAAAGTCCTATCTATGGATTATCTCCTGGTATCCTATGTAGAAGGCAGGAGGGAGAAATCTTTATCCCTCTGGACTCTTGCCCATTTTAGTCCTTTCCTTCCAGGAGTAAGCACACAATTATTAAGTCTTTCTACTTCTTTGAATTCTGTTTGATATTGAATGGGTTTGTTTACTTCACAGTTCTGGAGGTTCACACATCTAAAATTGAATCGTTCATATAGTTGGAGAAGTGTATGTGATTGTAGTCTGAACTAGAGTACATTTGGATGGAAGGAATATGTCAGCTGAATGCAGGTAGCAGTAAGTATATGTGTTCTGAAGACAGATGAGCAAATTTACCTTCTTACTTCCTGCTGAACATAGAGCCCCTTTTGTCTCAGATTGTCTTCCAGCAAACAAAGAAGGCACTTGACCACATATAGTTCACGTTTTATTTATTTATTTCCCCCCTGTAGTGTTTTCAAACCAAGGTGCCCTACACGAAGGAATCAAGTCTCCTGATTAGCAAGGCCAGACTGTTGCTTGGTAAGTTTTCTTGTGACCCCTGCAACAGATTAATTGTTTGCCTTTAGGAAGTCTCTTAACCTTGTGGTATTTCCCTTTATATCCGCCAAGTGGAGGATAATAATGCTGGAAAAGAAAAAAATGACTTGATAGCTACAAATAGGAAACATCTTTTCAACACTTTTGTACATGTAGGCTTCCTGTTACAATAATAGTAGTATTATGTCTAATTAAAAATAATTCAGGAGAGTTTTAGAACACTGCTGTCTGTGTTCTAAATAAATAAAACAATTTTCAAGGTGCCACCATTTGGTCTAAATGTTTTACTTTATCTGATGAGAAGCTTGTGATCAAAAGTATTTTAATTGGTCCTACTATGTGTGAAACATCTTTCTAAAAATAACTTTTAAAATATGACTTGGCCCATGGCAGGAGATTGATAGTGTACATGATATGCCATTTTACAAATGGAAAATAAATGCAAAGCCCATAGCCATAGTTTATATCAGAGCTACAAATAACAAATAAAATTTTTGATCCATGATTGTCTTACAGGAAATACTAACCCAGAATAAGTACCAAAAAAACAGAAAAGAACCAAAGGAAGGAAGCCAAGCAATCTATTGGTATGGTGCTGGGTAATGCTGATTACAAGTGGTAGAAATATCATAAAAATGGAATGAAGAACTGTTAGTGGAAATGAACTTAAACTATTAAATAAATGCAAGCCAACACAAAATGACCAGTGCAGTTCTTGTAGCACAATGCAAAGTTTAAGAGCATAAGAATTATTAATACAACATGCATGAACTTTAATGACATTATGCCAAGTTAAAAAAAAGTCACAAAAAGACAAATACTGAGACAATTTATGCAAAGTACCTAGAGCAGTCAAATTCATGGGGACAGAAAGTAGAATGGTGGTTTTCAGGGAATAGGGAGAGGAAGGAATGGGAGTTAGCATTTAATGGGTAGGAGTTTCAGTTTTGCAAGATGAAAAAACTTCTGGAGATGGAAGGTGGTGATCAATGCAAAACTGTGAATGTAGTTAAATGCACACTAAACTGTAGAGTTAAAAATGGATAAGAGAGCCGGGATCGGTGGCTCAGCCTGTAATCCTGCGCCTTGGGAGGCTGAGGTTAGTGGATTGCCTGAACCCGGGGGTTGGAGACCCTCCCGGGCAACTTGGAGAGACCTCATCTCTACAATAAATCAAAAAAAATGAGCTGGGCGTGGTAGCGCTCGCCTGTAGTTCCAGCTACTTGGAAGGCTGAGGCAGAAGGATCACCAGAGCCCAGCAGGTCGAGGCTACTGTGGCCGGGAGCATACCACTGCACTCCAGTCCGGGCGACAGAGTGAGACACCAACTCAAAAAAAAAAAAAACGGGTAAGAGAGTAAGCTTTGTTATGCGTATTTTACAACAATTCAATTTTTTAAGGAATGATTAATATGGGATTTCTGTAAAAGTTTGTATTAATATAATTTTTAAAATTTGCTCTAGCTCCTGTTCCTCTGAGAATTCATGTGAAACACCCTAGACCACCTGGCCTGATGTGCTGGGCCATGACCACATTCAGAAATTTACTTATGAGAGAAAACCTGCGTTGCCAACCCACTGCCTGCTTCTTCTCTTGAAGTGAGGCAGAGCTCGGATATTAGCAAGGCATAGGGTTCTGAAGAGATAGAAAAATGATTGAAAGGTCTATCTTATCTGTGGAGTGCTTTTTTTCCCCTCTTGGGATAATTTCACTCCCCTGGAAGAGAGTTGGTATTAAACACCAGCTCAGATCTTCTGCCTGAAAATATAGAGAGGAAAGGAACTTAGCAGGGCCTCTGGCTATACTTCTTCAAGTCTAGGCTGTAAGGTGGAGAGGCAAAAAGAGGCACTAGGGTTCACTTGTGCTATAATGTAGCTTGCTTCATACACAGAGATTTGGGGCAAAAGCCCTACTTAGTGATGCAGAGTGTCCTCTGTACATTCTCTTCTAGACGAGTAAGTACATGAGGAGCCATATGATCTAATCCTGGCCATATGTAGATCAGCATCTTCTAAATAACCATGTTGGCTTATGTATATGAGAAGATTTTGGTTATCTTTGGGAAGCTTTTGATCATTATGCAGAAATCAGTGGATAGGGAAAAAAGCACAGATATACTAGTTTAGTAATTTGAATGCCTCTTATCATTCAGCATGGTATAAATAGAAGTTATTTCATAAATGAAAAACTTGAAAACAATAATTGGCCTCCAATGCTTCAGAATTTATTTGTACTTCATGATAATCCTACCCCTTCAAGAAAAATATGCTCTCTACTATATTGTAACACAATATAAAGCCTCTTTTATTAAATATACATCAGAGAGAAAATATCTAAAATAAGCTATCTTATATAGGCATTTGTTTTAAAATTTTAAAAAGAACATACTTATAATAAGTATTATTGAGAAAACTCAAATCATTGAAAAATATGTCCATATACTTAAACTAAAATTTTAGTGTTTAAAAAAAATGAAAGACCCCCATCTTTCCTTTAACCTAGCTACATTAAAGCTAATTCAGTCAGCCAGCGGCATTGATTGAGGATCCACTAGTGCAGAGCACTACATATGTTCTTTAAGTTCAATCAAAATAGAATATATGGCTCTTGCCTTTAAAGGCGTCTTTCTAATAAGCCTCCATTAACACAGAAGCATTGAAACGTATTCAGAATCCACAGAGATTGCACTAAAGCTTACACAATCAATAGGCATAGAAGTTTAAGAATGGGGTGGCAAGGGGGAGCCCAGAATGGAATCAGGAAGTGCTAGTTTTGATTTCATCAAAGTATCACACCCAATCAACTTTCCCTGCCCCATAACATAACATATAATAATACAATGTCTTCGGATGGCCAGAGTCAAGGACAGCTTCCAGAGGAGCTGCCCGGATGGCCTCTGTGGCTAGAAGATTACAAACCAGAGGAATCAGAGACACTTCCTCAGGGTGCTTTTACTGGAGACCGATAGCCTTCCTGCTTCTACACTCCCAGTCTGGGGAGAAGTGAAGCTCTGTGGGTTTGTGATGACTTCCAATTTAGTGATTGCCCTCTCTTAGGAACTCCAACACACAGATCTGAGCCCTAATAAGCAGAGAAATAAAAATAACAATCCATCCAAGGAAAATCAGTCAGAACAAACAGAACCCGTGCCAGCCAATAGAGCAGCTTGAGCAAAGATTTAACAACTTGAGTAAAGAATTATTAAGAATCCTTCAGCAAATTCAAGTATAACACTTAGAAGACTTTGTTGGGATAAGCAATTTAATATATGAATCAAAGGAGATCTTCAGGGGTGGTCTGAAAGATCAAAGGCAGTAACTATGTCCAAATACCTAAGACAAGAACGTAAAGCAATGAGAATGAGAGAAAAGATAATGCTTTGAGAGGTCCAGGAAAGCAAATATGCAAGTAATAGAAGTTCTGCAAAGAAATGTAAGAACTGAACTAAAAGAAGAATAATTAAGGAAAGAAAGATGAAATTTATTTTATTTCTATAAATTAAAGAACAAACTCCTTTAGTCTCAAGATAGACTGAGAATAAATGATATACATGCAGGATAAAAATTTTAGGTAATATTCCTGAACTCTAAGGAGAAAGAGATCATCTTAAAACTTCAAGTGGAATAAGTTACTCACAATGAAAAAATATACTGACAGGTATTGAGTTTCATCAGGAAAACCTGAGGGCAGAAGACAGTGAAATAACACCTTCAGACTACAAGGAATTTTATTGCAAGTCATCATATCAAAACTTACTATAAATCAATTTTAATAAAATAAATACAGTATTTGCATAAAAACAGACAAAATCTGTAGAGAAGTTTAGCAATTTCAAAAATAAACCTATATACATAAGAAGTTTTAATATATGACATAGAAGTTTAATTTATTGAGAAAATTGTCATTATTTAGTTATTTAAAATAATATAAATTGTTCCTTAAAAGAATATAAAATTTTGGCCAGGCTCAGTGGCTCAGCCTGTAATCCCAGCACTTTGGGAGGCCGAGGCGAATGGATTGCCTAAACCCGCAGGTTCAAGACCCGCCGGGGCAACTTGGCGAGACTTTGTCTTGACAATAAATCAAAAATTAGCCAGGCATGGCAGTGCACACCTGTAGTTCTAGCTACTTAGAAGACTGAGGCGGAAGGATCACCAGAGCCCAGCAGGTTGAGGCTGCAGTGGCCGGGAGTGTACCACTGCACTCCAATCTGGGCGACAGAGTGAGACTCCAACTCAAAAAATAAAAAGAAAACAGAAAATAAAATTTTATTATTATTCTACACAATATTCAAAACTAAATTCCAGGAGAACGAAAGCATTAAATTTTAGAGCGGTGAAAGAAATATGTACAATTTACATAACGAACAAGATTATTGTAATCATAATAGAACAAGCTAGAAATAAAGTGAATGTCTATCAACAGAGAAATTATGTAAAAATGTATGGTTCATAGCGCAAAGATTATTATAGAGTCATTAAATAACATGAATTAGGTCTATGCTCATTGACTAAAAGGGAATTTTTCTAGACATGGAGTATAAAAAAAAAAAAAAGTATAACAAAAATCCAAAAGTAAAATTAGCTTATACCAATATGTTTATAGAATTTTAGAGATTGATTACACCTGTTCTTGTAAGGCATGCAGGAAAAGATGTGGTTTTATCCACTGATGCTTGAAATTTCAAGTATTACTTTTTTGTTGAAAGTGTCTGGATTAAATTGAATTCAACTAAATTGGACCCAGTGAAATCAGAAGAGACCAAGTGTAAACCATTCTTTCAGCCTTGGATTCCATATTACAATCAAAAGAATTTAAATGGAAATAAATAATTACAGGCTACATTTAGAAAGTTTGTACAGAGTTCCGGTAAGATGGCGATGGCATAGGTGTAATTGTGAGATTCTCCAAAAGTGAGTTCCCAAAAAGACTCTTGCTTTCCTTCCCCCACCCCCCTGCCCACCACCAGCCACACTGGTCTGAGGCCCGGGGACCCTCAGTCCCACGCAGGGCCTGATATTGTGGCCCCTGGCTGCTGCCGCACGCGCGGGAGTCTCGGGTCTCGGCTCCCTCCCTGGCTACATCTTCTCACCCAGATCAAGCTGCCGGTCACCCAGGGAGGCTCTGGGTGGCCGCCCCTCAGAGAAACTGATTCCATTTCTGGCTGAAATACCCAGTGAGCGATCCAGGGCCACTTTTGCCACACACCTCCTGCCCTTTGGAGTTTTGGATCTCTGGAGCTCTGAATCTCTGGAGCTCTGGGCCCACCCTGGCTGAGGCACTCAGCACGACCCCATGCTTATGTAAGGGAACAGCATATCTTGAGGAGGTGCTGATCGGAGGCTCTCAGTTCCAGAGGAGGGAACTCCCAACCCCCTCCTCCACCCCAGCCCGCTGGTAGTGCCCCGGATCCAGCATGCAGCTGATCTCCGGTGCCTCCCACGCCACCACAGTCCATCATAATGGATTTCCCAGGGACCCAAACAAGTAGAGAGAAAGGATCAGCGAAAGGAAAACTGTCACCTCGACCATTCTCCAGGCAGAGATTTGCATTTTCCCGCCCACCTACTGGCAGCCTCCACCTTGGTTCCCAAGGGACCAAACCTACATTCTGCTGCACAGAAAGATTGTAAGACAGTGGGAAATAGGTTCCAGTGGGCTCATACACCGGTAGGTGGATGCTGGAATCAGCATGTAGATTCTGAATCACAGCTTCCCCCTCAATTAAACCTCAAAACTGCAAAACATACAGCCCACAGCCCACACTCCAACCTCAAAAGTGAACAAAGCCAGAGGACCCACATAAGGAAGAACAGGAGACTGCTCAAGCAAAGCAAAAGCAACCCCACCTTCCCTGAAAAACAGAATTAAGGGGAAGGAAAGGAGGAGAGAGAGAGAAATCTACACAAATGAAGAAAAACCAAAAGAAGAATATGGGTCTCTCCCAGACCCCTGGGAGGGCAGACACTGAGAAAACTGACTTCGGAATGCAAATAATGAAGAACCCCCAGAATGACTGGTCTCAAACTATAAATCTAGATATCAAGACATTAATGGAGAGATCAAAAAGAATTGAGGAGAGTCAAGAAGAAACTAGGAAGGAGCTGATAACTGAGATAACAGCAATAAAGAATACTGTGAATGAAATAAATAACAAACTGATAAGCATGGAAAGCAGAATTACCAAAGCAGAAGAAAGAATCTCAGAGCTTGAGGATCAAAATATAGAACTAATCCAAACTGTTAAAAACACAGAAAACAAGCTCAAAAATGCAGAACAAAACCTTCAAGAGATGAGCAATACTTCAAGAGACCAAACCTAAGAGTAATTGGCCTTCCTGAGGCAGAAAGAGAGACAGAGGCCACACTGGAACAAGCCTTTCATGAGATTATTCAAGAAAACTTCCCTCATCTAATCAGTGATGCAAAAATTCAAACACAAGAGATTCAGAGAACCCCTGCAAGACAACAAATGCAGAGACCAACTCCTAGACACATAACAATTCACCTAAACAAAGTTGGTATAAAAGAAAATATCCTAAAGGCAG
>CAUYQG010223352.1:0-18475 GCA_963574415.1 Tarsius wallacei | reverse complement strand
GTCATCTTTGATTTCTTTGAGCAGTGTTTTGTAGTTTTCATTGTAAAGGTCTTTCACATCTCTGGTTAGGAAGATGCCAAGGTATTTCTTTTTTTTTTTTTTTTTGTGGCTTTGGTGAATGGAATTGCGCTTTTTATTTGGGTTTCTGTTAATTTATTATTGGTGATAGAAATGTGATTGTCTTTTGCACATTTGTATTATACCCTGAAACTTTCCCAAAGTCCTTTATCAGTGCAAGGAGGTTTTTGACCGATTCTCTTGAATTTTCAAGGAATACAATTATGTCTTCTGCAAAGAGAAATAGCTTGACTTTCTCTTTTCCTATTTGGATACTGCTGATCGCCCTCTCTTCTCTGATTGCTTTAGGTAGGCCTTCCAAAACTGTATTGAACTGGAGGGGTGAGAGTGGGCATCCTTGTCTTGTTCCAGTTTCCAGGGGAAATGGTTCCAGTTTTTGTCTGTGTAGGAATATGCTGCCTGTGGGTTTCTCGTAGATGGCTTTTACTACTAGCATGCTTTTTAAAAAAATCACTTCTTTTTTGGTTGCCTTTTTATTTTCTACATTGATAGTGATATAGCCAAGAACGTAAATAGCCATGGTGGGTGCGATTGATAATAATTATTCTCAACTGTGGATGTTGTCCACTGATTTCCCCTTTTCTGTTCTCCCGCCCCACCAGTGCAGTGGTCAGATCTAAATCTCTGGGGAATGTGAGCAGATATATATGAATTTTCAAAAGAATCTAAAATTACTACTTTTGATTTGCTTTTAGTTCTGATATTAATTTACTATGAAAGTTTTATTTAAAAAAGCAGCCATGTAAGTGGTAACAGAGATGAACTATGTTAATAGAACATTAATTCTCTTCAAATTTATGTATAAATTCAATATAAAACCAATACAAGTATCAATGGATTTGTTTTGTTTTGGTAGACCATGGCAAACTGATTTTAAAGGGCATATAAAGAAGGTTCATCTTTTATAGAGCTGGTATTGCAGGTCTGTGGGGAAAAGAAGGACTTTTCAATTTAGGATTATGAGATAAACTCGGATGGACTTAGAGTCCATAATACTGAGTGATCTATCACAGAAACAAAGAACTGAGTACCACATGTTCTCACTTACAAGTGGAACTTGAACAATTATAAGAAAGGGATTGGCAGTAGTGGGAAACTACCAGGGGAGGTGGTAGCACACCTTATCAACACGGGTACCAGCATAATGAACATTTGTATTCCTAACCCCGAAATGTACTCCACATCTTTAAAATAAAAAAATTTTTTTAAATAGTTATTTTATTAGTTTCTTAGGGCCGTCATAACAAAATACCACAAACTGGGTAGAAACAACAGTAATGTATTGTCTCACTGGAGACCCAAAGTCCAAAATCAAGGTTCAGTAGGGTTGGTTTGTCCTGTACATTGTCAGGGAAGGATCTGTTTCAGACCTCTCGTTGGCTTGTATATGACTCTCTTCTCCCCCATGCATGGATTTCTGGGTCCAAATTTCCCCTTTTAATAAGGGCACTAGTCAGATTAAGGACCTCACCTAAATAGCTCAGCTGTAATGACCCTATTTTCAAATGGGGCCACTTTTTGAGGCTCTGTGAGATTGAGAATTAACATAAAACTTTTAGGGCGTCACAATTCAACCTATAGCAGATGTATGGGGAAAAAACTCAAAGTGAACCCTTATACTACAGACAAAACTGAAAGTATATTAAAGCTTTAAATATAAAGGCAAACTATAAACTTTTAGAAGGTAATTCAGTAGAATTTCCTTGTGATCTTAAAATAGGGAAAGATATTTTCAAACAAGAAACAAAAAGTGAAATATGATATATTAATTGATTGGTTGTTAAACCAACCTTCCATTTCTTGGATGTATTATGCTTGATATTTTAAATTATTGTAAATATGTACTGGATTTTTAAAAAATATTTTGTTGAGAAATTACTATATTTGATGATTTTTACATCTATCATCATAAGGAATATTAGTGTGTAGTTTTCTTTTCTTGTGATATAGTTGTCTGACTTTATTATCATGAGAATACTGGTCTCATAGAATGAGATATGGCAGTGTTCCCTTTTTCTTTAGTTTTTGAAGGATTTTGTGAAGGGTGGATATTATTTATTCTTTAAATGTTTGATGGAATTCACTATTGAAGCCATCTGGGCATGGCCTTTCCTTTGTGAGAAGATTTTAAATTGCCAATTTAATTTCTTTACTTGTTACAGATTTACTCAGATTTTTTATTTTTTCTTGAATCATTTTTAGTAATTTGTTCCTTTCTAGGAATTTTTCATTTAATATAAATTGTCTATCGATATGAAGTTGTTTATAATATCCCTTATCATTTGATTTATCTAAGGTTGGTGGTAATGTGACCTTTATTCATACTGATTTTTGGTAATTTCTATCACCTTTTTTTTTTTCTGGTTCAGTCTTGCTAAGGGTTTGCCAGCTTTTTTATCTTTTCAAAGAACTAACTTTTTGTTTCGTTGGTTTTCTGTATTGTGTTTCGGTTTTCTCATTCATTGAATTTTCACTCTAATCTTTATTATTTCTTTCCTTCTGTTTGCCTCAAGTTTAGTGTACTCTATACTGGGTTCCTAAATTGGAAAACTAGGTTTTAAATTTTGAATTATTTTCTTCTAATATTGGCTTTTCCATCTACAAATTCCCCTTTATGTGTAGTTTTAGCTGCATCTCATCAATTTTGATATTTTATTTGCTTGTTTTATTCAGCTTGTAACTCTTTCTAATATTCCAGTGAATTCTTTTTTCACCTGTGGATAATTTAGGAGTGTGTTGCTTCATTTCCAAATATTTTTGTTTCTGTTTTTAAGTTTATTGTGATTGGAGAGCATACTTCATATGATTTTGGTTGTTTGAAATATACTGAGACCTATTTTGTATCTAGCATGTGGTCTGTACTGGAGGATTCTCCATGCATTCTGATATTATTGAATGTTTTATAAATGTCAGTTGACCACGTTGGTTTATTGTGTTTGTCTTCTATATCTCTTTCCGTTTTCTGTCTAGTTTTTCTTTCTATTTTGTTGTTGTTGATGTTGCCATTGGAATATTGATGTCTCCATGTACGGTTGTCAATTCTGTCTTTTTATATGCTTCATGTATTTTGGGGTTCTGTTGTTGAGTGCATCTATTAGTTTCCTATACCTACTATAAGAAATTACTGCAAACACTTGGTGGCTTAAACAAAAGAGATTTATTCTGTCACTTCTAGATACCAGAAATCTGAAATTAGTGTCATACTCCCTCTAGAAAATGTCTACCTACGTCTTCACCTTGCCTTATCCTGTTCTGTCTATAATCAGATCTCTGCCTGTTCCCATTTTATAAGGATAATGTGATTACATTTTGGACTTTTCCTGATAATCCAGGGTAATCTTTCATTTCATAATCCTCAATTTATTCACATCTTGAAGAACCCTATCTCATTTGATGCAACATTTACAAATTCCAGGGGTTGGGACCTGATACCTTCCTGAAGACAGGATTTATATTTTTCAGCCCCCCACACACAGTTCATATATATTTAGAATCGTTATATCTTCCCAATGAGTTAATTTTTTTAATCATAAATTGTCTGTATTTGTTTCTAGTAAGCTTTTAGTCTGTTTTGCCTGATATTAGTAAAGCCACTTCAGTTCTCCTATAGTATGCCATTTCTCATTCTTTTAATTTCAGCCTATTTTTGACTTTTATTCTAAAATGTCTTTTGTAATAGCATATATAGTTGGATAATGTTAGTTATTCAGACTGACAGTCTGCCATTTGACTGAAGTATTTTCTCCTTTCACATTTAATACTGTTATTGATATGGATGGATTTATGTCTACCATTTTACTGATTGTTTTCTTTAGTCTCAGGTCTCTTTGTTTCTCTGTTCCTCCTCTATTACCTTTCTTTGTATTAAATAGATATTTCTAATCTACCATTTATTTTCATTAAAAAGTGTTTCCTATGTATTTCTTTCAGTTATTTTCTTAATTCAGGCTCTAGAGACTACAATATGCATTTTTAAACATCACAGCCTACTTCAGATTAATACTAACTTAGTTCCAGTGAAATATAGCAACTTTGCTCCAACTCAATTCCATTCCTTCCCTTCACTTTGTGTTATTATTTTTATATCTATTACATTTATGTATTGTAAGTCTTGCTTTATGCAATCTTATGTCTTCTAAATAAATTAAAAGGAGAAAAAAAACATATTACTTTTATTTACCATCACTTTTTACCTTATTAGAAACATTGTGAAATGACTAGAAGAGTTCCTCAGGTACTTAGTATTATTTAGGAATGGGTTAATAATTCCCATACATTGAAGGTTCCATAGAATTGAGGTTTATTCTTTCTTTTCTTTTCTTTTCCTTTTTTTTTTTTTAAAGTGAGAGTCTCACTATGTTGCCCAAGCTGGGGTGCGGTGGCACAACCATAGCTACAGCAGCCTTGGGAGTGGTCTTGACCTGCTGAGCTCAGGTGATGCTTCTGCCTCAGCCTTCCAAGTAGCTGGAACTACTGGTGTACGCTACAACACCCTGCTAATTTTTTGATTTTTTTTCTTTAAGACAAGGTCTTGTCTGGGCATGGTGGCTCAAGCCTATAATCCCAGCACTTTGGGAGACTGAGGCGAGAGGATTACATGAATCCCCGGGTTCAAGACCAACCTGGGCAACTTGGCGAGACCTCATCTCTACAATAAATCAAAAAATTATCTGGGCGTGGTAGTGCATGCCTGTAGTTCTGGCTACTTGGAAGACTGAGGTGGAAGGATTGCCTGAGCCCAACGGGTTGACGCTGGGGTGGCTGTGAGCATTTCACTGCACTCCAGCCTGGGCGACAGAGTGAGACTCTTACTCAAAAAAAAAAAAAAAAAAAAAGACACGGTCAAGCTATATTGCCCAGGCTGGTCTTAAATTCCTGGATTCTCACAGTCCTCTCGCCTGTGCCTCCCAAAGTGCTGGGACTACAGGCATGAGCCACCGTACCTGGCAAAATTTATACTTTCAAATACCAATGTTTTTCACCATTTCCCTTGGAAAAAAAATCTTTATGAAATGGAGTACACATTTCCTCTTTAGTGGAGATTCTGAACTTAAATGGTCTTTTCTAGAATACTATTAGTTGACTATTCAGACATTTTCCATGATGCCTTGAAAAGTTACTGAGATATATAGAGCTTTCTGTTCTCAGTTAAAATGATCCACATTCCTCTGCTTTTTTTAAAACTTTTCTGTCAGCGTTCAGAGGTCTCTCGTGTCAACTGTCACTTTTCATTGTCAGGATTTCCATCTTGTGATCTGTTATGTTATTTAATGCTTCTATGACAAGGTTAAAATCCTGAAGCATGACTCAGTGTCTCCCACCATCAAAGTTCATAAACTTTGTGTATATTTTCCTCTTGGCCTGTTGATCTGAGTTTGGCTGTGTTCTACATTCTCTGCGTACCTGAAATCTAGACTCTGGATAAATAAGAATAAACTACGTTTTGTTTAGTGACATACTATTGTGTCATATTATCACTGGATACAAGCCAAATAAAGGTATTCTAAGGTATGCTAAATTCATGGTGGGGGAATATTCAAATTCTGTGTTTATTCTGGAGTAACTTCTATGACTGCTTGCCACATTATTACTTGATATTTCAAATGAGTATTAATATAATCTGTTAGTGAAAACATTTTTAAATTTTGGAAAGGCTAATAGAAAATTCTCCCCATGGATATTCTCTCTATATAACTGGAAAGGATTTGCTAATATTACTCTTCCCTGTAGACTTTAGCCTCAGTGGCATAGCTGGGAGCCTGGGGGGAATGCCTGATGTCTTCCTCTTGTAACACAGGGAATCTACAATAGTTGTGCTTCTGCTTCTATCTTGAGTAGCTCCCCTGCTTTTCTTACTCAACCAAGTGCATGCCATGTGCTTTCCCCATCATTGTAGTGTAAGCCTACTTACCTACTCCTTTTGTAAATAAATTATATCCTAAGGCTGGTACTTTACCCTTCTTGTCACTACCCTCAGAAAGCAAAACAATACAAAAATCTGCAAACAGCTTTTCTCAAAATTCTCATCTTGCTTGAAACCTTTCAAAAACGCTTCCTCTATTACCTTCACAGAGCCATTCTCAGTCCGGTTTTCTATACATGTAGTCATAGGTTATTAATATCCATCCCCAAGGACCTTCTGTGCTTTTTTGTATTTAGAATCCCGGTTTCAAATGTACACAGTATCCTTTATAGCACTGTCTTTTGAAGTGTGGTGCATAGATAACACAATCTGCATCAAAATTATCTGAGGTACAGTTAATAAACGGTACACATTTATTCATTCAGTCATTCAACTAATACTAGGTGAGTACCTGTTCTGTACTATCCTACTGGTTCAGTGTTGGTCAAGGAAGAGGACGTATATCTTTAAAACAATGAGGATGTGGTCAACTTTATAATAAAATGGTATTGGCTAGCCATATGAAGAAAAAAAACCCTTAGATCTATTTTTCATACCAGAAACCAAGGATCAGATACCTCAGTGTGAAAAAGTGAAGCAAGTGCTGGAAGAAAACATTAGTGAATTTTTGTATAATCTGGGAGTGGGAACAACTTTTTTGATCAAAATTCAAATGTAATTAAAGAAAGGTCTTATCACTTTGATCACATTAAAACCGGTAATGTGCACATGGCAAAATGTATCAGAAGCAAAGAAAACAAACTGAATAAAAATATTTGGAATTTAAAACATAAACAAGTGGCTGGTGTACCTCATTTATGAAGAACTCTTAAAAGTTGTAAAGAGATGCATCCAACAATCTAATAGAAAAATGGACAACAGATCACTGATTCACAGACAAATAAGTGTTGGTGTTTCTTATATATGAAAAATAATCATCCTCACTCATAGTAAAATAAATATAAACTCCTCTGAAATTCTATCTTCACCATTCAGATTGGCAAAATTGAAAAAATTCCCAAAAATGCTCTGTTGGTGAGGCTGTAGGAAAAGAGGCATTTTTCCTACATTTCTGATGGGAATACAAATGGCACACCCCCAATGAAGGGAAATATGGCAATACTAGGGGGACTAAAAAAAAAAATAAAAACACTAGAATTATCTTTTGGAGAGTGGTCCTCTTGTAGTACAGGCATCCTCCCCTCTAGGTAAGTGTTCTAGGAACCCATCGGCATCAGTGTACCAGCTAGCATTGTTGTGAGGGCTCTGTTCAGCTTCAGTGATTTTTTTTGGAGAGTCTTTTAATACATTTGCCCATTTCATGATAGATAATTTACACAAAAAGTGTGCAGCAGTGAAATTTTTTTTGTGTGTGTTCAGCAGATTTGACCAAAAGCAGCACGGCCCCCATGCACCGCCCTCCCTATTCACCCTGTCTTGCCCAGAGTAACTTTTTTTGTTTCTCTGGATTTAAAAAAGTCCCCAAAGGGGAACATTTTGCCAATGTGGAAGAAGTGAGGAAAAAAAAAACCCGACAGGAACACTAAAGGGAGTCAAAATTGATGAGTTCAAAAACTGTTTTGAGCAATGGAAAAGGTGTTTTGATAGGTGTATTGCATCAAACGAAGAGCACTTTGAAGGTGACTGAAGTTTAAATATGTAAGAACAAATACACAATTTTTTAATATATACATTCCAGTTTTTTGGGTCTCTCCTTATATTCACAAGTGGAATCATTTTTCTATAAATAAAAACTTAAACTATTTTAAGATAATTTTAAAAATTCCAAAAGGGGTAAAAAATAAATCCCTTAATTGAAAAGACATTGAAGTAAAAGATCCTGGTCTGTGTCTAGTTGGTGGCATTACCACACAGAGAAAACAATTAGTCATGTACTGCATAATAACGTTTTGGTCAATGATGGATCATGTATACCATATAGGTCTCATAAGATTATAATGGAGTGGAATAATTTGCCTAGTGGAGTTATAGGCTTTGTCACAACATAGCATAGTGAATTACATGTTTGTGGTGGTGCTGATGTAAACACACCTACTGCGCTGATAGGCATGTAAAAGTAATGTACATACAATTGTGTACAGTACATAATGCTTGATAATGATAATAAACAACTGTTACTGGTTTATGTATTTCCTATACCGTACTTTTTATTGTCATTTTAGAGTGTACTCCTTCAACTTATTAAAAACAAAAAGTTAACTGTAAAACAGCCACAGGCAGATTCTTCAGGGGTATTCCAGAAGAAGGCATTATTATCATAGGAGGTAACAGCTCTACATGTGTCATTGCCCCTGAAGACTTTCCAGTGAGACAAGATGCAGAGTTAGAATACAGTGATACTGATGATCCTGACCCTGTGTAGGCCCAGGGAATGTATGTGTTTGTGCCTTATTTTTACAAATAAATTTAAAAAGTAAAAACAATAAATAAAATTTAAAATAGAAAACTCATAGAATAAGGAGATAAAGAAAATATTTATCTCCATATATGCAGCTGCACACTGTTTTTCTTTTAAACTATGTGTTATTGCAAAAGTCAAAAAGTTATTAAAAATTAAAAAGTATGTTAGGCTGGGTGTGGTGGCTCATTCCTGTAATCCCAGCACTTTAGGAGGTCGAGGTCAGAGGAGTGCCTGAGCCCAAGGGTTCGAGACCAGTCTGGGGAATTTGGCGAGACCTCGTCTCTACAATAAATAAAAAAATTAGCCGGGCATGGTGGTGTGCACCTGTGGTTCCAGCTATTTGGAAGGCTGAGGCGAAAGGATCTCCTGAGCCCAGCAGGTTGAGGCTTCAGTGGCCATGAGCATGCCACTACACTCTAGCCTGGGCAACAGAGTGAGACTCTGACTCATAAATAAATAAAGTAAAATAAAATTTAAAATAAAATAAACATTCAACCTGAAGCAGCCATTTACCATTGCTTTTTTAAACTTTGATGTGTCCTCGTGGCTCTTTGAGCTATGGCCACCATGTTTTCTAGTCTTGGCCCCCTCCCCTACCTTGGAGAGATGAATCAGTATTTCTCTCTCTAATTTACTTTCTAAATAAACTTTTTTTAAAAAAGTATGTCAAGTGAAAATGGTACAGCAAACTAAGGGTAATTTATTATTGAAGAAAGAAAATTTATTTTTATAAATGTTGTGTAGCCTAAGTATACAGGTTTACAAAGTCTTCAGTAGTGTACAGTAATGTCCTAGGCCTTCACATTCACTCACCTCTCACTCATTCACCCAGAGAAACTTCCAGTCCTGCAAGCTCCATTCATAGTAAATGCCCTATGCAATTTTACCATTTTTTATATTTCATGTTGTACATTTTCTTTGTTTAGATGTGTGTAGATACACATACTTCCCATTGTGTTACAGTTGCCTACAGTACTCAGTACAGTGACTTGTACAGGTTTGCAGCCTACAAGCTATAGGCTATGCAGTAAAGCCTGGGTTTGTCATAGTCTCTACCATCTAGGCTTATGCTGTTGCACAACACCTAACACATTTCCCAGAATATATGCCCATAGCTAAGCAACACATGGCTGTACTTCTGGTAACTTTAAAATGCCTCTTTTGACTGTCTGTTCCTAGTAGGATTTGTTCTAGGGACAAAAGAACCAGAAGAAATCATAAACATTTTTTATTAGCCTTTTTTTTTTTTTTAAAGATAAAGTGTGTATCATTCTCTTGAAACTGTTATGGTTATACTATAGATTAAGTAAATAAATAATGGTTAGCATCATCAATATCAAGGTTTTTAATATAAGAGAAAAAAGAGATGCCGTATAAAATTAGTAAAAATCAGAAAAGCACAGAAGCAACCTGACAATGGCAGCTTTGTAACTCGAAAAACTTACTTTTTTTTAATGTCCCACTTGTAGAAGAATATTTTGATTATTAACTTGCACTAAACAAATTTGCAGTCTATATCATATAAATCAAAATGATTTAGCATGAGGAATTTAGCTATTAAGGAAACCAGAATATTTATTCTTTCCAGCAGTTTCTCTCTCAGCCAAAACTGTATGGGCATCTAAATACAAGCAAAATAAGAAAATCACTTTATGGTATCATTGATTTAGAATAAAAGGGAGAGTTAGATCATCTTTATTCATTGGCTAGTATTTGTTTTAGTGTCATACTCTTCTAGGTTCTGGAACTACAGAGGCAACCAAAACAAAGTCCCTGCCTCATGGGATGACATGTAAATTCCAAAAGATCTTAATGGCCATGTTAGTTTGCAGCCTCTCTTTCCAGTAGAGAGAGAGAAAGAGATCAGAATATGACTCCAAATGTTCATCTTTATATGGCAGAGCACTCTCTTTTCTAGTTCTGATGTAGGCACACTCAAATGCTTACTTCCTGTACTGCCCTTTTATAGTCGCTGTGTTGACCATCTCCTCTTGTTAGATCTTTCTTCAAACAGGGTATGACAGTTGTAAAACACGTTAATAGTGTCAAAAAAATTTTGTCCTAATTATCATCACTAGACATTGGATATTCTTCCCAAATTATTATTTGGGATGTTATTTTGCAGATGACTGATCTCATTCATTTTAGATTAATGTTTCATAATTCCTCAATTTTAGCATTTCTTTATTTAAAATCTTGAAGTACCTCGATGTACTGACTTTAGGGAAAAGAAATAAACAAAACCTCATTTGTGGTACCTTAGGACTTGTCCAGAGCAGTTAAAGTTCTCTAGAACTTTGAAACAAAAAAGTAGGGGAAGCAGAAGAGAAAAAGAAGAAGGGTAGAAGGAGCGATACTTTTATAATAGATAAATAGAAAGACAGCTAGGAAGCCCACTATTTAATTTTCTTTTTTAATCTTTGTGTAAATTATCACAGTAGTGTGCTGCCAGTTACAGCAGGAAGTCATCTTTTCTGCCAGGGGCTAATGATAATGGCTAGAGAAGAGAAGTGAGACGAATGGGCTCACAAGGTGAGATTGGAAGCTGAATTCACAGAGGCACATTTGCTCACCAAGTTCACCTTGCTGCCACCACTGCTTTTGGGAGTGCTCTGTGGTGCTGGGAGGAAGTTACCTCTGATCGCTCTCTGCCTTTGTTCCTGGCACCAGGCCATGTCACCTGCAGCCACAGTAGATCTGAAAGCAGCATCTCTGCTGTGGATTTTGTTCTGCCTCTGGATGCTTTCAGGCACCCCTGCACAAGGTTACCCGATAAATGACTGCTTACTGTGCTGTTTATGTCTGCTGGATTTGCTGGCAACTGGTATATATCCAAAACGTTTTTTAAACAAAAATTTTGTGTATATTGGCAAATTTCCTCCATGGTGGTAACCAGAAGATGACCTTCCCCGCCACACACACACACAAAAGAAAAAGTCTGGTTGATTGTTTTCAGTCTGCATTTTAGAATTATCACTAGCAAATGAAGAAACTCTAGGATGGACGTGAAAGTATTGCAGTGCTAGGAAACAGTTGATGGTTGTGTATTGAAGAGGTGGACTATTTTTCTCTCTAACAGTTATTCTACTTTGTTATATTTTCTATTAAAAAATATTCTAGTCTTTTTTAAGCAAAGGTAAATTAATTTTGTATTATTGTTATAGTTTTAAATAATATACTTAATTAGATGCTGTAACTATAGTACCTGATTTTTATTTTGCATGAAAATTTACATTGAAAAATTTTCTGAGGCACTTGCAAACCATTCATTCATTTATTCATTTTATATTTTGACATTTTATGCTACACTAAAATTATTTTGTTTCTAACAATAAGCTTAGACATTATTTTAAATTTATTTTACATTTTATTTGAGAATAATTTCAAACTTATAAAAACTTGCAAATATAAAAGTAACACACAGAAATCTCATACTCTTTACCCACATTCACCATTATTAACTTTTTATCTCTTTTTAATGTGAATTTTCTCCCTCCCTTCTTCCTCCTCACCCTTCTTTTTTCTCTCTTGTGTCTTTGTGTATACACACACACACACACACACACACACACACACCCCTAATATTTTTACTGAATCACTTAAAGGTAAGTTATATACTCCATAGTCTTTTACCTCTAAATGCTTCTATATGTATCTCCTAAGAATAAGGATATTTTGTTACATAACTACAGTTCAGTTATTCATTTTATACATTTACTTTTATTTCATCAACCCTTTATATATCAGTTTTGTTAGCTGACCATAATGTCCTTTATAAAATTTTTACCCTACAATACAGGTTCCAGAATAGATTCATTTGTTGCCTTTAGTTGCTATGTAAATTCTTAAATGCTGCCTTTTGTGTAACCCTACTTGTATAAGTTTCCTGGGGCTACCATGCAAAAGTTGTGTATAGGTTCTTGAAAACTGCAACTTTACGTGAAACAGTGTACCACAGGTCCAGGAATAATATTGTTTCATTGTAATGTTGCTGGGAAAAAAATTGGTTTTATTATATGTTAATTTGCTTAAAATCACAGTTTTCCTAGAACTTATGTTGATGTTAAGTGAGACCTTAATGTACCACAAACAAGGTGGCTTAAGTAACATAAATGTGTTGTGTCATGTCATAGTTCTGAAGGCTGTTAAGTCTGAGATCAAGGTGTCACAGGGCCATCCTCCCTCTGAAGATGATAGGTAAGGATCTATTCTAGACCCCATCCTAGCTTCTCTTGGGTCCTTGGATTATGGCAGCAAAACTCCAGACTTCACAAGGGTTCTGTGTGTGTGTGTGTGTGTGTGTGTGTGTGTGTGTGTGTGTGTATGTGTGTGTGTGTACTACCTCTGTGTCCAAAATTTCCCCTTTTTATAAGGACACCAGTAGGATGTCTCACTCTAAGGACTCATTTTAACCTATTTACGTGAGTAAATAACCTATCTCCAGATAAGGTCTCATTTTGAGGTACTGAAGGTAGAACTCTAACATATGGAATTGTGCTAGAGGGGATACAGCTCAGCCCGTAACACCCACTTAATATCTGTCTTCCAAAAGAAATTCTTTTTATGTTTTAAAAAAAAGTCTTTTAATGATATCTTCTTGTTTTTATTTTCATTAAGCTATATTATAGTTAGTTATGATGTATACCAGAGAATAATGTATAATTGATTCTGATTCAAATTCATTTTTAAAGCAACACAGAATAATTTGTGATCTGGATTCTTTGAAGACATTTAATCTAGCCAGGCATGGTGGCACGTGCCTGTAGTCCCAACCACTAGGGAGGCTAGGGCAGGAGGATTGCTTGAGCCCAAGAGGTCAAGACTGCAGTGAACTATAATCATGCCACTGTATTCCAGCCTAGTCAACAGAGTGAGACCCCATGTTAAAAGGAGAAGAGGAGGAAGAAAGGAAGGAAGGAAGGAAGGAAAGAAAGGAAATCTGCATCTCAGCAGATTAAATGATTAGATATGAGCAGTTTACTTGCATATGTCTGGAATATCCTGAGAAAATTCTAGTTGGTTCCTCCCTAAATTGGAGGCCCTCACAAATACTGCTGAAATACTTTAGTGGTTATTTATTGCCTTCCCAACTCTGTAGCATGACATGCAAGAGCCTTCACAATTTACCTGCTTACTTCCCAACTCATCTCTTGCAAAATATAGTCCAATACTACGGAACAACTTACTCGTCTCTAAAATTGCTGTGTTCTGTCACATTTTATAAGCTACTTTCTTTGCCTACAGAAACTCCATATTGCTCCCCTAATATATACACACACATACTTCTCCTTTTCCCTTATCTCCTCGCCCCGTTTACTTGGCATCTGCTTATTTTTTAGGATTCCCTGTGGAGGCCTTTAATTATAACTCCATCTACCCTCCAACACTCCCTTACCACCTAACACACCAACAAAGTCTGCCTGAGATGCTTCTCCTGTGTGCTGTGTTAAGCTATACATACACACTTCTAGCGTTTTAGAGGACTTTATGCCACTAAAGCACATCTGTTTCCTCTGTGAAATGTTGAGCCAGTTATCTTCCTTTGTGTCCCCAACTCCTGCACAATATCTGGTCCATAGCCATATGGTCATGCTTGCTGAAAGAATGAAAAATGGATGAGTATTTATAAGGTCTCAGAAGACAGTCAAAATGCTTTAGGACAAGAGTAGAACTTAAGCTCCTCCTTGAGAGCCAGCTGCCCTCAGTTGGTGGTATGTTCCTAGAACATTGACTAGTAGCTTCTGCCATTGTCACAGGAAAGGAGAATGTAGCCTGTGGTATCTCTGTACACACAAATACAAATCTGTTGGTGCAAGAGGTTATTTCTAACAGCTAGATTCACTAAGTAAATGACAAAAAACGGTCCGTGAAGTGTAGGCATGGTATTTCAATAAAATACAAGTCGTTCAGTAAAGATGATTTTCGGTTAGGTGCATAATTGATGCAGAAAATATGTGGATAGCAGTTATAAGACATGTTATAAAGAAAAGATAAAGAATGTACTAAAGTTAAGTAGCAAGAATTCTACAATGGTATTTCCTTTACAATTTAAGGTTTTGTATTTTAATTTCTTGGAATTTTTTTTTACATTTGGCTATGTAGGTTAGAATTTTCAAAAATGATACTGAAAAACTATTAATACATGAGCCAGGCATGGCAGATCACACCTGTAATCCGAGCACTTTGGGAGGTGGAGGTGAGAGGATTGCCTTAGCCCAGGGGTTTGAGACCAGCCTGGACAACTTAGCAAGACCTCGTCTCTACAATAAATCAACAAATTAGTCAAGTATGGTGGCACACGCCAGGGAGTTCCAGCTACTTGGATGGCTGAGGTGGAAGGATCGCCTGAACCAAGCAGGTCAAGGCTGCAGCGGCTATGAGTGTGCCACTGCATTCCAGCCTGGGCAACAGAGTGAGACTCCAACTCAAAAAATAAGTGAACAAACAAACAAATGATTAGATGTAAGAGTTGTACCTTTATTACTCAGGAAGTACATTTTTAGTTATTCAAAAGTACAAAAGAATTTTTCCTGTAAGCCATGTTTTATGTCGATTGCAAGAAATAGTTATTTTTTAATACAAGCAAGATCATTGTTCTGTATAGCAGAGTAGAAACATTGGGAGCAAAAGTAAATGTGACTGTGTGCAATGGCATTCTATTGTTTCTTTTTTATGTGCTCATCAAATGAACTGCTGTCAATTGGCTCATTTTCTTCTGGGTTTAACAGTATTTTTTTCTGTGAAGGTGTTTACTGTATTTCCCTTGGGTCATTCTTACCATATAGTAAATTTGTGGTCATTCTTTCTGTACAAAATCTTTCATACATTGTACTTTGTTAGTCCAATGCGTATTGAGGTCTGTTTCTTAGACTATTTCAAATATTTCTATCCTGCCAGAGAAATCCTGTGGAGAAAAACTCTCTGGCAACCATCCCTGGTTTTTCTCTGTCTGCCTCTCTTTCTGCACTAGAGAAGGCACTAAAATATATTTTAATATCTTTTATTTTTGCAGTGCTAATTGAATATTTTCTATACATTTATTTCTATTTAGCTTTCTTTAATGCGATTTTGTTCATTAAAGCTTAGATTTTTTAATAAAAGATAATAGCTGTCATTCATTGAGGACTTAATGTACACATTAAATGGATTAACTTATCTAACCTTCACAACAGTCCTATGAGGTAAATGTTACTATTTTCCCCACTTTATAGATAGAAAACTGAGGTATAGAGAGGTTTTGTGACTTTCCAAGGTCACAGAACTAATAAATATTGAGCCGGAATTTTAATGCAAGAAGTCTATGTTGTTAGACTCTATACTATTCTACCTATGATGAAATTGTACTACTGCATATATTTTAAATAAATTTTAGTTGTAAAATGTAATCATACTTATTTTAAGAATACATTTTTCCTTTTTTTTTTTTTTTTCTTTTTGAGTTGGAGTCTCACTCCATCGCCCAGAGTACAGAGTACAGAGTACAGAATCGTGCAGGGGTATGTGCAGGGGTATGCTCCCAGCCACCGCAGCCTCGACCTGCTGGGCTCCGGTGTTCCTTCCGCCTCACCCTTCCAAGTAGCCGGAACTGCAGGCGCACGCTACCACGCCTGGCTAATTTTTGATTTATTGTCGAGATGAGGTCTAGCCAAGTTACCCAGGCAGGTCTCGAACCCACGGGCTCAGGCAATCCACTCACCTCAGCCTCCCAAAGCGCTGGGATTACAGGCTGAGCCACCGAGCCCAGCCAAAAATATATTTCTCTATCATGTGCATTGTATGCAAATGTGCACTTAGTGACAAGAAAAATGCTTTCATCTATCACTTTTCATCAGAAAAAAATTATAATATCAAAATTCATTTGTTAATTGGAAATTAGAGAAAAGGAAAATTTAGAATATAAAAATCCAGGATATAAAGTTGTGTGTTTATGTGTATATATATCTAAGCATAATTTAAATGTTATAAGGAAATACACTACCCAATGTTTTAATAGTTAATACAAAGGTGTTTTATTGTTTTTCTCTTTCCATTGCTTCTCAGAGTTTCTTGATTACCTATTATTTTTAATATTGAAAATAAATAGTAGATTGTGTTTGAAAAATGATAACAAGTGGCATATTGTTCATTAGAAAAAAAAAGTTTAGTAGTTGTATTAGGATTCTGCAGAGAAACAGAGCGTGTGTGTGTGATTTATTATGGGAATTGGCTCATGTGATTATGGAGGCTGAGAGCTCCCAAAGTATGCCATCTTCAAGCTGGTGATCCAGGAAGCTGGTGGTGTAATTCAGTCCAAGTGAAGGCCTAAGAACCAGGGCAGCCAATGATGTAACTACCAGTGGGAGAACAAAGGCCTGAAAGCTGGTTGGGACACTGGTATATAAGTCGTGGAGTCTGAAGGACCACACACTAGGAGCTCTGGGTTTCCCAACTCAACGAGTGGAAGGTGGAGAAAATTCACTGTTCTTCTGCTGCCTTTTTGTTCTATCCTGCCCTCAGTGGGTTGGCTGTTGGTCTGCCCACATTTGAGGGTGGATCTTCTTTACTTACTCTACTAATTCAAATGCTAGCGTTTTCTGGGAACACCCAGAAATAATGTTTTACTAGCTATCAGGGCATCCATCCCTTAGCCCACTCAAGTTGACACACAAAATTAACATCATAGTAGCCTACAGGAAAAAAATATTGAAGGAAAATTTTTTTCAATCATTCTAGAGAATCAACTCCTAATAGAATACAAAGTTTGTTGGTTTCTTTACTAAATAGAGATTAATTTAAAATGTTCACTCATAAACCTTTCCAGCATTGACATTTGATAAGTGCTGTATGAAATTAACCTCATAGTATAGAAAAAATAGGAAATGATTAGGCTGATGGAATCTTCTACATAGCTGTCACATAATTTTCTTGGGAAGGAATAGGCAGGGATGATGCTTGAGAGGTAGGTTGAAGCTACATTTATGAAGCGGCCTTTCTACCTTGCTGAGGAGTGCTGGTACTTTACTTACAGACATCTGAGAACCACCAGAAAGACATGGAAAGGGTATAATTATATTTAGTGTATTCATCAAGAAGATGGCATTGTGAGGTTTGGACTAGAGCTGGGAAAAAGCGGAGACAGGAAAATCAGTCAGGAGGTCATAACAGTTAAAGGGAATTAAGCAAGAGATGACGATGACCTTAGTTAAAACAGTGACAGAAAGTATAGAAAAGACATTCTGGATTCTGGAGACTTATCAGAATCATAATGAACATAAGAGGAAGAAGTAGAAGATAATCATGAGGTTTTTAGTTCAGGTTACTAGACAAATCACGATACTAACAACTGAAATAGGCATAAGAGGAAAAAGTAGGTTTGCTGAGGAAGATAAATTCTGTTTTTGACATGTCATAGTTGAGAACATTTTTTGTACAGTAATAGGTACTATTAACATGTAATTGGTTGAAGTAATTATAACATCTTTTCCTGACTCTTCTGGCTCATTTCAGCACACTAGCGTTTCTTATCTTTTACTTGGACTGTACTAATAGCTTCCTTCTGGTCTCCCTCCCACTTTTCATTTGTTCAATACACTGTGAATAAATTTACCTTCCAAATAAGCAGTGCAATATGTTATGCTTCTGCTCTTAAGCCATGGCTTAAGCATATACCAGTGTCTATTCAGGTACCCACTGGTCTCAAGTGGGATTCCCTCTAGGGAACCACCCCCTGTGGCACCATGACACCTCTGCTAAACACAGAAATTGAGGCTATTGTGTATTGTCACAGAAATGTTCTGTCTCCAACATCCTATCTTCAAATATCTCTTACACTGAGTAAAATCTGTTCCATGTAACTTCTACCCCTTGATCCTTATTCTAACCCTAAGGCCTAAACAAAGCAAATTTAAATCTTACTTTAGTCTTGATATATACAGGCAATAGCCATGCCTGCCTAATCTTTTTTTTTTTTTTTTTTTTTTTTTTTGCAAAAAGTAACAAATTCACCCAGGTACGAAAACAACAACCACAACCACCAAATTATTGTATAAGGTGAACAATCAACAACAACATACCAAGTTGCTGGAATAACAGAC
>CAUYQG010223350.1:0-30253 GCA_963574415.1 Tarsius wallacei | reverse complement strand
ATACTTCATCCAGATTGTCATTTGATTTGCATAAAGCTATTTGCAGTATCTTCTCATTTCAATGATTGTGCAGTCTGTAGTAATAGCTTCTCTTTAGTTCTTGATATTAATGATCTATGCATTTTATCTTTTTTTTTTTTTTGAGTTGGAGTCTCACTCTGTCACAGAGACCGGAGTTCAGTGGCACGCTCCTGGCCACTGCAGCCTCGACCTGCTGGGCTCCAGTGATCCTTCTGCCTCAGCCTTCCAAGTAGCTGGAACTATAGGCGCGCGCTACCACACTCGGCTAATTTTTTTGGTTTACTGTAGAGATGAGGTCTCGCCAAGGTGCCCAGGAGGGTCTCGAACCTGAGGTCTCAGGCAATTCACTCACCTCGGCCTCCCAAAGTGTGGGATTACAGACTGAGCGACTGAGCCTGGCCACATTTTATCTTTTTAAAACTTTTAGTGTGACTAAATGTTTATCAATTTTATTGATCTCTCTTTTAAAAATTTTAAAAATTGGCCTTTGTTTTTGTTTTATTTCAATCTCACTAATTCTGCTCCTTATTGTTTCCTTTCTTCTACTTGCTTAGGTTTGTTTTGCCTTTTTTTTTTTCTAAGTTTTCTGGGGTAGAAGTCTAAACTGTTGATTTAAAACAGTTTTTTCTATTCTAAGTATTTAATACTGTAAATCTTTTTCTAAACATCCTTTGGCTCAATCCCACAAATATTGATATGTTGTATTTTCATTTTTAATTGGTTTAAATTGTTTTTCAATTCCGCTTGAGACTTTAAAAAAAAAATGAGCCGGGCTCGGTGGCTCAGCCTGTAATCCCGCGCCTTTGGGAGACTGAGGTGAGTGGATTGCCTGAGCCCGCGGGTTCGAGACCCACCTGGGCAAGTGAGAACTCATCTCTACAATAAATCAAAAAATTAGCCGGGCGTGGTAGCGCGTGCCTGTAGTTCCAACTACTTGGAAGGCTGAGGCGGAAGGATCGCTGGAGCCCAGCAGGTCGAGGCTGCGGTGGCTGGGAGAGGCCACTGCACTCCAGTCTGGGCGACAGAGTGAGACTCCAACTCAAAATAAATAAATAAATAAATAAATAAATAATGTATTATTTAGGAATTTTTATATTATCATTGTCCGTTTACTTTTGTTATAACCAGAGAACACACTGTTTCATTTCAGTTATTTTTATTTTGTTCAAGTTTGTTTTATAAAACCAGGATATTGTTTATGTTGTTGAATGTTCTATGGACACTTGAAAAAAATATGTATTATTCAATTGTTAGATAGTGTATTCTGTCAGTATCAATTGGATCCCATTTATTGCTAGTGCTATTGAGTTCTTCCCTATCTTTTTTTTTTCTGTCTAGTAGTATTGACAACTGTTAATTGTGTTGAAGATTCAAAATATAATTGTGAATTTTTCTAATCCTAATTTCAACAGTATTAATTTTTTCTCCATGCATTTTGAAGCTCCCTTGTTTTTTGTGTACTTATTTTGAATTGGCCCTTTTATCTTTGATTAACATTGCTCTGTATCCCTAGTAAATTTCTTTCCTCTGAAGTCTGCAATGTCTTATATTAATATTATTTTGATTACTTAGCTACTTTGATTAGAGTTTGCATTGTGTGATATTATAATTTTTTTTTTTTTAGTTGGAGTCTCACTTTGTCACCCAGACTGGAATGCAGTGGCACAATCGTAGCCACCACAGCCTCAGCCTTGACCTGCTGGGCTCAGGTGATCCTTCTGTCTCAGTCTTCCAAGTGGCTGGGACTACAGGCATGCCACCACACCCAACTAATTTTTTTAAAAAATTTATTGTAGAGATGAGGTCTCACCATGTTGCCCAGGCTGGTCTTCAATTCCTAAGCTCAGGCAATCCTCTCACCTTGGTCTCCCAAGGCATTGGAATTACTGGTGTAAGCCACCTTGCTCAGCCCATTACTACAACTTAATAGACAATATTTGGTCTTTGACCAAGGTTCTAACACAGAGCTCCTAAATCCCTTAGAATTTCCTGGTTGATAGACTCTTTTTTTGTTTTAACAAGATGACTCTTGGTGTACTCTTAGATAGCTTCAGAATTAGAGTTGGTTGCCAGAGAACCAACCATATTATTAAATGGTTGAGGATTTCAGCCCACCCTGCATCCTCTGAGTAGGGGAAAAGTGCTGAAATTTTATTTGATCATCATTGGCCAACAATGCAATCAGTTATGCCTATGTAATGAAGCCCCTGTAAAAATTAAAAAAGACAGGAGTACAGAGAGCTTCAAGATAAATGGAGATCCCTGGAGGGTTGTTCACTGGTAGATGGCATGGAAGCTTTGCATCCCTTCCACATGCTCTGCTCTATGCATCTATCTCTTTTATCTGGCTGTTTATCTGTATCTTTGTAGCATTCTTTCTAATAAGTGCGTAAACATTAAGTGTTTCTGAGCAGCGTGAGCTGTTATAGCAAATTAATCAAACCCAAGAAGGGAGTCATGAGAATATTGATTTATAACCAGTCAGTCAAAAGTATAGATGACAACCTACTACTTGTGATTGACATCTGAAGTAGGGGGCAGTCTTGTAGGATGGAGCCCTTAACCTGTGAGATCTGGTATTATCTCTAGGTAGATATTGTCAGAATTGAATTGAATTTTAGGTCACTGTTGTCCTCTGGAGAAATAATTGTTTTTAAGGAAACTTCCCCACACATTTTAATGGCCAGAGGTGAAATATTCTATACGGAGAGTAAGAATAAAAAAAAAAAAAACACACACACATTTTTTTCTATAACAAAACACAGTATATATTAATTTTCATCTTTTTACTTTTAATTTACCTATATCATCTAATCTAAAGTAAATTAAACATAGATTGCACATACTTGGGCCTTTTAAATATGTGTATATTATAATAATCTATTTTTAATTTATGTATTAGATCATTTTCATTAATATTATTACTGATTTATTGGATTTAAGCCCACTATTTTATTACCTATTAACTGTTGATTTTCTCTTTTTTGTATTATTTTCTTTCCACTTTTCTGGTTTATTTGAATAAATTTAACATTTTTAGTATTCGTTTTAAATGAGTGTATTGACTGTTTTCTAAATTAGTTTGCTTATTTTAGTGGTTGCTCAAGATTATAATATGAATATTTAACATTTTAGAGTCTACTTAGAATTATTATTTTACCACTTCAAACTAAATACAGTAAACTTACCACTGTCTATATTCTTTTACCTTCCTCCTTTATGTTGTAATTATCATTTATATTCAATACACATACACTGAAACTTCCTCAGGTAAATATAAATTATACATATATATAATATATTTATTATATATTTATTTATGTATTTATTCACCATTTTAAAGAACTTAAGAGGTAAAGAATACTCCAATATATTTTTCACATTATTCTCATTTATTCTACTTCTTCTTTTCTAATGTTCCAAGTTTCCCTTTGGATTATTTTTCTTCAATTTAAAAAGACTTTAACATATTTTTTAGAATACATCTGCTAGAAATTTTTGTTTGTTTTCATTAATCTGAAAGTGTTTTTATTTCATTTTTATTTCCAAATAATATTTGCCTTGGATATAGGGCTACTAATTGCTAACTCTTTTAAATGAAAATTTTCAAAATTTTATTCTACTTCCTTATAGCATCTATGGTTTCTGATGAGAAATTCACAGTTATTTGAATTATTGTTTCTGTATGTCAAAATGTTACTTTTCTCCTGTTGCCTTCAGGATTTTTCTTTGTTTTTGAATTTTAAAAATTTGATTATAATGTACCTGTGTATGGATTTCTTTGAGCTTATCTTCTTTGGGGTTCAATAAACATAGTGAACCTGTTTATTTCTTTCATCAAATTTGGAAAGCTGTCTGCCACTATTTCTTCAAATGTGTTTTATTCATCATGTTCTTTCACCTCTCCTTCTGGAACTTCAGTGGCATGAGTGCTAAACTTTCTAATATTGCACAAACGGTCACTGATGCTCTGTTCACTTTAAAAAAATTTTTTTCCTCTATTGTTTGAATGCGATCATTCGTATTTATCTATTTTCAAACCTATTGACTCTTTCCTCTGACATCTTTATTATCTCATTTAACCCATCCAGGATTTCTTTTTTTTAATTCCAAAACTTTTATTTGATTTTTCTTTGTCTTTTTTTTTTTTTTGAGATTTTCTTTTTGTTCATTTAAAGAATGTACTTTCTTAGTTCCTGGAGCATGGTTGTAATAGTTGTTTTAAAGTCGTCTTCCATAGTCCCTATATCTGTGCCATTGCTAATTTATTTATCTGTCAATTGTCTTTTCTGTCATGATTTAAAATTTTCCTCTTTTTTTAATGCCACATAATTTTGAATTGCTTGCTAAAAATGTTGGTGTTTATGTTATGATAGGCTAGGTCTTGTTTTAATTCTAACATCAATTTTGGTGCTTTGATTTGATTTGGTTTGTTTTAGCATACCTTTGGCCATGTTACACTGGGGATGTAAATTTTAACCTGGTTTTTGTGGTGTTGGTTCCATTGTAAATTCAAGACTGTCAAGCATTTTCATTGTTATTCTGATTAGTCCCATATGTGCAAAACCCAATGGTCAACCTGAGATCTGGGTGGAGATCTACTCTGTATTTTAATTTCAAAGTCTGAAATATGTTGTTTACAATCAAAGTCCTGGTACACTGCTGACATTGGAGATGGAGGAGGGGTTATAAACCAAGGATTCAGGTGATGTCTAGACAGCAAATGCAAATAAACTCATCTCTTCTACAGTTTCTAGAAGGAACCAGTCCTGTTGACACCTTGACTTGAACTCTGTGGAATTGAATTTGGACTTCTGGTCTTCAGAACTCCTTTCGAAGTGTAGTACATCCAAGTGTAATTAAGGGAACAAGGGGTTGAAGATGAATAAAGGTGAAGGTCAATAGCTATAAGTAGGTTGAATAAAAACTATGAAGCAATATGCCAGGATATAGAGTAAATGGACAAATGGGCACCAAAATCACTCAGCAAAACAGCAGGAGTTAAGGTAAAGAAGAGTACCAAAAGCATAACTGAACCCCAAATCTTGATTAAATAAGGTGGAGTGAAAGTTGTTCAACACAATGGCAAGAGCTTCACAAGATCAAGATTTTTATAGGAAGAAGAAGCAGTCATTTAGAAACTACACTGGGACCCAGCATAAGAGTTACTGAGCCAGTTTCCTGGCCTCAGATGCACACAGAGATGGGCTCTCATGGTAAATGTGAAGGTGTGTGAGAAACTTGTTGCCTTGGATGAGGTATGGTGAACCAGATGCAGATTAAGAGAGACCAGAAAAACTTTTACAGTTTAGTTATACTCACAGTTTCCTATGAACAGCACAGTCATAACCACACAGGATCATATGCATAAACACTGGGGTGGTCACTGATAGAAGGAGAGGAAATAATGGTGAACGAGCACCTTTATTGTGGTGTCCATAGAAAGGAACAGGCAAGGCAGTGTAAGTAAGTTTAAGATTGGGTCATTTCAATAATTTCAACAGTCACTGGGGCACAGAAATGGTCTGGGGTTGTCTGGTATCTGGTTCTGGAACAATTAGGGCAGTGTTTAGAGTCAGCACCTGCCATAAGAGGTGGTTGGTGTTTGGGCTAAATGGGCTGGTCAAAAGGGGAAACTAAGTCAAGACAGCATTAATAAAATCTATGCTGCGAAACTGTTTTTTCATGCTTTATTTTTAAAAAAAAATCCATCAATCCTTGTTATAATATAATAACTTAAGAACCTTGACCAAACTACTAGTATAAATTTTCTAAGGAAGCCGGGCTCGGTGGCTCAGCCTGTAATCCCGCGCCTTGGGAGGCTGAGGTGAGTGGATTGCTTGAGCCCGCGGGTTCGAGACCCGCCTGGGCAGGCGAAACCTCATCTCTACAATAAGTCAAAAAAATTAGCCGGGCGTGGTAGGGCACGCCTGTAGTTCTGGCTACTCGGAAGGCTGAGGCAGAAGGCTCGCCGGAGCCCAGCAGGTCGAGGCTGCGGTGGACGGAAGCAGCCACTGCACTCCTGTCTGGATGACGGAGTGAGACGCCAACTCAAAAAAAAAAAAAAAAAAAATTTTCTAAGGAAGAGAATTTTTGTATTTTGGATTCCTGTATTGTAGTATTTTTATAACAAGCTTGTTTTTCTCTGCTATGCGTAGAATGAAAGAGATGTCACATTTCTTTATCTTTTGAATGTAATTATATCCAGCTCTGAGACCTCTCTCTAGAGCATATTTTTTGTTTGTTTTTTGCTTTTGCTTTTCTATTCTTTGTTGTTGTTGCTTCTTCTCTTGGATTTCTCTTTTTCCTGGCATTATACCAGGATCTAGAAAGTAGGCATGAGGTGATTCAGGTAAATGTGGGAGAGGCCTCCCTCTGGGCAGCTCAACATGGTCAACACTGAGATTTATTGTTCTATCTCCCCATGGTCCACTAGAAAGCAGAGGCATCCATTTCTTTCACTACAGTTCTCAAGGCATGATTAGTGTTCAGTGCCCAAGCATCCACACTCAGACCCTGCTGTGACTGAGTACTTGTTCTATCCTGAATGAGCATCATGACCAATCTCAGAACCCATTACTTCTCTGTCTTTCCATGTTCTTAGAACCCAAGTCTCTCCCGCATTGGGACCAGAATATTTCCCTAGAAGCATCAGCCCTTATCTCCCCACAGACAATTCAACGATATTATTTCAATCACACATGCAAATCAATGCCATTTTGAGGGTTTTTAACCTTGCATTTGCAACATTTTATTCTCTTTGATTCAGCAATACAAAAAGATGTGAATTTTCCCCTGGGATAAAGGAATTCTAAACATAATAAAGCTTTACTAGACTTCCTAGTAGGAAGAAAAGAAAATGTATACTTTATTATGTATCCTAGGAAGAAGAAAGACTTTTTCATTTATTTTCACATAAGTACACAGCAACAAAAAGAGTGGAATAATGTTTCATTAAATAAAATATTACAGTGATATGATAACACATTTTCTTAGCACATATGTTGAGACAAAGTTGTAAAGTTTACTTAAGATTTACAAAAGTTATTATACAGGTGTTGTTTGGTCTTGAGTAGGCATTGAGGGAAGGGCAGTTAGAAGCCTGATAGGACTCAGAACATTGTAATCTTAATGCAATAATAAAACATTTAAAAACAAAACAAAACAAAAAAGCTAAGTTAATTTCTCCAAAACAATAGAAGAATACTTTGTCTTCTCAACTATTGTTTAATGAGATTATATGTTGGGACGAAATAAAAATTGTTAAATAATTTACTTAGTGGAAATCACAGTAGAACACTACACTAATTTTTCCATAAATCAGTTTGCATTTAAGTTTTTTTACTAGGTCCTTGAAAAACTTAATTTAAGAGTAGATATGAATCATTTATAGCCAGTGCTTTACTTCTACCAACATTCAACATAAAGGTTCTAATAATTTTCTAATTATTGTTGTTGTCTCATAAACAAAGTGAGTTTGAATTGCACGCCTCCACTTACATGTGAATTTTCTTCTGCCCCTGCCACCCCTGAAACAACAACACCAACCCATCCTATTCCCCCGCCTTCTCTGCCTACTCAATGTGAAGATGATACAGATGAAGACCTTTATGATGATTCACTTCCACTTAATAAGGAGTGAATACATTTTCTCTTCCTTATGATTTTCTTAATGACATTTTCCTTCTTGTATCCTACTTTATTAAAAGAATAGAGTATAAGATGTATTTTGTACACATCATACAAAATACGTGTCAGTTGACTCTTCATGTTATCAGTAAGGTTTCTGATCAATAACAGGCTATTAGTAGTTAAATTCTTAGAATGCCAAAAGTTATATGTGGGTTTTCTGCTGCATGGGGTGTTGACATCCCTAACCCCTACATTGTTCAGGAGCCAATTGTACTTGAAACTGTTAATTTTTGGGAAGGCACACATTTTTCTTCCACTTTAGCAGTTTTATAACTGTATTCAAAAATATAAAGCCTGGAAATTAGATATTGTAGTGGCTAATTTCAATCAATTCAGTATCTTTATAATTATATGTTCAAGAAATGTTAGGTCCACAGTAATGGGATTATCAGCGTATATGTTTTAGGTACATTTTTATTATTTGTTTTTTATTCCTTTGCTATTGCTTATGTCAGCTTATAAGATCAGCTTTTGTGAACTATTTTTTTCCAATCAGAAATTTTAACTTTACATGCAAAATAATATGATGCTCAATGTTTAAGTTGGTTATACATTATGTCTAGTGCAAAGCACTTTATTTAATACTTAATGAAAAGCAAGGTATAAAATGAAATGCTGTTTTAATCTTATAGATTTTAACACTTTTGGGGGGGTATATATTTTCAAATCTCTCTTAAGTATGGCTTTTTAGAGCCCTAAAAAGGTAGTAAATCATCATGCCACCAAATTGTAAAAAAGAATATTTACCTAGAAATTTAGCAATTCTCTGTTTAGTTCAGAATCTGACATTCCTTCAAGAATAAATTGTTGTTAGAATTCTGGAAGAATAAGAGCTGGTGAATATGTATGTTTTGTTAAAGAGGATTTAATTATCTCATTTGCTTTAAAAAAACATACCTAGGATTGAATAGGGAGGGTGCACAAAAGTGTGTTTGGGGCATTTCATTGGCTGGAGATGGTGGGCAATGCAGCATATGTGGATAAAAGAGTCCAATCGTTACCTCAAATTATCTGGAAACAACCAGATCACCTCAGTCACTATTCGAGGACAAGAACAATGAGCTGGGACCCAGATGGGAGAATTGTGGCTGTTGAAGTCTGTTCACAGAACGAATTTTTCACATTAATAACGAGGGGTTTCACCATCAAACCTTCAAGCTGGAAGACTGGTTTTCTGAGTGCATTTTTAAAGAATGCCCATTGGAGATATTTGCTACACAATGAGTAATAATTTGACATTCTTTGAAGCAGCCAAAAGCAGAGCAGGATCAGAAAGATACAAACTTTTAATACATTGCTCATTCTAACTCGCTTTGAACTTTAAAGTCTCTTTTGGGGTGATAACAGGGTCTACAATGGGCAATCACACTTGGTAATCACAGCTTGAAATGCCCATCCAGATGAAGTCGTGCAGAAAATGAAACATATCTGGCAGAACAAGGATGCAGTCATAGAAACAAGACCATGTCAAAGGAAGGAGCAACGAGTAGATAATCAAGACCTGCTTATTTTCTTTCCTCCAGCTCCACTTTTCTCCCACGACCCAGCTTCTCACCCAAAAACAGAAATCTAAGAGAGTATGGAAATAAGACACAAGCAGACCAGAGCTGCCATGTGCAGAGAATTCCACAGAGAATTTCTTGGTGGTTACATAAACTCAGACTGGCTGAACACACAAATGCAGAAGGTGCAGGGAAAAAACTCTGGAAGAGTCCAGATCTAGGAGGTATGCATCTGCTCTGTATAGATCAGAGCTTGTAGAATCGAGCCAAGTGAGGATGAAAGAGATCATGGCCCTCCTATCCAATGCAGAGTATCTATGTATCTCTCTCTTTTCACTTAGATTATACATTTGCTGAAAGAAGGTGTTATCTGAAAGCTCTTAATATTACACCCAGCACCTTGTACTTAGGGAGTTTTCAATATATGAGTTTTGTTTAGTAATTTGTTTGTATTTCTTTTTGTGTGTTTTGTTGTTGTTTGCTAACTAGCACTTAACATTAGATGAGAACATTTGTATTTTCCAGTTAAATGGAATTTAGGATTATCATGTACTTCTTTTTCTAGATCACTGAAAACTGTTTAATCAAGGAAATATTTCCACGTCCTGCCTGTCTAGCTATATTTTAAATACTTCATTGGCAAATATCATTAAAAATGACTCATTTCTCTAATTTTTCTTTTCCAGGGCTGCTGTTATTGTCAAGCTGTTGTGACTGTTCTAGTGGTGAGCGCTTTCATGTGCTTGAGTAAATGAAATGGAAACTATTTTTTAGTGACCCATAATTTTATACTTTGTATTTTTTAAAAATTCATTTTCAAACCACTCTTTCTTAAGTCTCAGTCCTTTGTTCTAACTAACTTTCTGGATTAGCTAGCCTTAAAACTGAACTGAAAACGAAAAAGAACAAGAGAGTAGACTCAAGAAGAAGCAAATATACAGGCATGTAGCATATTGAGCCAAGGAAATCTTAGTTTGACACTTAGCAACATAATCTCAGAAAGGCTGAGTGACTTGTTCAACTAACATAGGTGTCTGCTGATGATTACAAGAGAATTCAAAATTCCTAAATTGTGGTTAAGTCTGTTTTCCAGTGATTTATAGCTGCTAGTTCCTACCCTCCAATAAAAAAAAAAAAAAAAAAATATATATATATATATCTTACATACCAAAACAATTTCTGCAGGGAATGTTTTCAGACTGGCATATTGTTATATTATATAATACATGTTTCATACAATTATGACATTTAATGTTAAAAGATGTGTTTTCACATATATCATCTTGTTTGCTGCTCATGACAATCCCATGAAATTTTTATCTTCTCATTATTCTGAGGCTAAGGCTCATGGAGATGAAGTGGTTAACAAGTGGAATCTGAGACTGAAATTCAACCCTTATTTTTCATGTTTTCTCTAGGAAAGATGCCAGAGACCAGATTTTACCAGTTCTTTGGTGGGCCCAGGTCTACTCACATTTATTCATATCCTTGGATAACTTATGTCCTTATTATTTTTCCTCAGGATATAGAGATGAGTTCTTTTTAGACTCTGCAGCAAGACTATGCATCTAGAATTATTTTAAGGAATGAATGAGGTGACATCAGCCCTTGACTTCATTCCAAATTGTAGCTTGCCTTTACTCACGTTGACTTTATCCTAAGTTGGTCTGTTTTTCTAAGTAAATTTAATACTATCCATTAAATTTGTAAAAATTGCTAGCTAAGTTTTTGTTATTTGTTTTATCAAAACCGAAATAAGTGAACCAACAGAAAAATGAGATAAAAGATTAATAGAATCCTGTTTTTGCATTTTGCACTGAGTGGCACCTCATTTAATACATTCAATGAATGCTGTCTTAGGTTGTTTTGTGTTGATATAACACAAGACTGGAAGCCTGGTAATCTATAAAAAAAAGAGGTTTATTTAGTCCATGATTTTTCAGGTTGGGAAGTTCAAGAGCATAGCTGCTGAACTGACTGGCTTCTGATGAAAGCCACATCATGGGTCAAAACAAGACAGAAGCAGAAAATTGACTGAGTACGTCCAAAGAGATCCCATGGCAAAAGACAAAACGAGAGAATGTCTAGGAAGTCAAACCTACTTTTTTATCAACCCATTCTCCAGTAATTAATTCAGTAAAGACCCGCTCACACTGCCTGTTTATTGGAACACTGGCACATTTATTTGTTTAGATGTCATGTATGACTGCTTCTATGTTTCAATGCAGAGTGGAGTAGTTATGACTGAGGTTGTATGGCCCGTAAAGCCTAAAATATGTGCTATGCCTTTTCATAGAAAAAGTTTGCCAACTCTTGTCTCACATAATGTAATCCATCCATCAAAACTAGAAAATTAACATTGCCATATCACTACCTACCATCTTATCCTGGGACCCCAATCAAGTGTCTGCAATTGTCCCAGAAGTGTCCATTATGGAATCTCCTGCTCCATTTACCTGCCATGTCTCTTTAGTCACATTCAATCTGAAATAACTCCATGAAAGCCTTTCCTTGACTTTCATGACCTTGACACTTTTAACTATTACAGACTGATTAATGTGTAGAATGACCACCAGTTTGGGTTTTTCCTGATGCTTTCTTGTAAGTAGAGTTGGGTTATATACCTTTGGCAGGACAATCACAGAGACAGACCACCTACTGTGCACTTCCTGTTGCCTATTTACATGTATGCACACAGGGAGTTTGTCTTATTACTGATAACACTCACTTTGATCACCTGATTAAGGTGATGTCCAACAGACTGCCCTACTGCGACATTACTTTTCTTCCCTATACATTTACTAAGTAGTGTGTGTTTTTGACAAGTTCTGAAATATATTCTCAGAGATTATGTATATGTGTGTTTGTGTTTGTCTCCTGGGTTTGGTGGGATAAAGGGAGCCTAGTCCTTGCTTATTATACTTTTTCAAAAAGGTATTTGCCCTTAACTGAAAATTATCTCATAAGCCAGATCCTTTATAAGATTAAAGAAATAACAATTTGCTTATGGTGGCATTTCAGACACGGAGACAGGTGGCACACAAGAATCATGAAGACTAAAATATCAAACCACTATGTCGTTTAATGAATCCTTTAAACTTCTGTAAGTGTATGTTTAATGATCCCTATTCATGTGGCACCTGTTATTTGCAGCCTGTGAGACAAATACATGAGAACATGTCTGCACATTATCCTACAGCTCTAAAGAAATGCCAGTCATCAAGGCTGAGTCTTCTGTTTTGTTGTTGTTGTTGTTGTTATTTGTTTTAATCTCTTACAGACCCATTTGTTCTATTACCACCTCTCATATATAATAGTTTCTCCAAAAATATTTATTAAATAAATGAATAAATGATTAAGCAAATTTTAAGACTGGTCTTATAAGCTAGCATGTCACATTTTGCAAAAGTACTATTTTTTGGTAAAGTATGTGCTTTTTGCACACATATCTGAGAGTTATTGGAAAACTCCTAAACACATTGATTTATGGAAACATAAACCTGTAAGGAACCAACTTTCATTTGGTCTATTGCACTTTAAAATGAATGCTTATTTTATTCTATTTTTCATTTTCATGTTTTATTTTTATCTTTTTTAATTTTTATTTTGAAGACGTGGAATACACTTAAAGTTTAGGTATACAAATGGTCATTGTACAGGTGGAGTTTGTCAAAGAGGTTGTTTAGCACCCTACAAAAAATGAAAATCATTAACTAATTTTTAAAAAAATCAATCCATTGTCATACAGTTGTGTAGATACACATTTTGGGATTTTAGCCAGATAGGCAAAATAAAACATAGACATGTACTCAGCTATGTATCTTGAGATGTACAGGCCTAGCAAGTACACAACATTCATTTGTAAGTGCTTTGGTGAGGCTTGCATGCAAGTAGTTTTGCCTAATTTTTATATTATTTCTCTATATTTCTCAAAAGATATATTAAATTTATTCTTCTGACCTAAATTCTGCCCCAAATCAAAAACATTCAGGGAAAACCAATGCACTGGTATTTTCTTTAACTTTTGCTGTGTTTCATCCATCTGTGAGCTAAACTAGAATGAATTCCAAAGGCTTGGAAAGGATTAGGTTAAGATATAATCTTGAAAATACTTAATAAACATAGAGAACTGGAACACATAACATTCAGCCAGGAATCCAACTGACTTCTACTCAAAGTGGCCCCCTACGATAAGCCTACAGACTTGCAGAGTATGAATCCACAGATTTGATTATATTATCCCTCCATTTCCCTAGCCACAGGGGTAGAGATTTTGCCTGCATGTCTCAATGCCAATCCAAACAATGATATGACTTACCACTTACAGCCGTGGCGTGCATTCCTCATCAGAAGTCTTTATGAATGGGAGCTCATTAATCAAGCAGTCATCCCGAGAGGCAGAGCAGAGGCAGAATCTGAGCTTGGAAGGTGTCCGGAAACTGCCAGGTGCAGAGGCATGTATTTACTGGCTCGTCCATCAGTGCCTGGATGTCAAAAGGGCCTTCTAAATAACTGCTCCGACTAGCGCTCCAGTTCTCATTTTCTGCATCCCTACATATTTCACAGCCTGTGCCTATCAGCTCTAAGACAGATCCTAACCTTTGCATTTAGACAGACATCTATTTGAAATCCATCTTCAGCATGTATTAAGTCGGTGACTTTGGGGAACGTACTTAAATGCTTTTGATTCTTAATTTTCTCATTTATAAAACTGAGATCTTTATTTTCTAAGATTGTTTAGACAATGTTATAAGATGACATAGACAAAGAACCCAGCAGAATCAGATTACATGGCTTTCCATTGATTCTATGAGACTTGGTCATTCATTGCCATCATCATCATCATCATCATCATCATCACCACCATATCCCCTTTACAGAATGTGATTTTTTGCCATATGATTACATGTGTGAGTATGTGTGTATGTATATGTTGCATGTATGTATGTTAGTATAGTTCATCTTTTTTAGTGTAGGTAAGTATGTATATATGCCAGCACTTTGCGAGGCTAAGGTAGGAGAATTGCTTTTCGCCCAGGAGTTCTGGACCAGACTAGACAACATAGTGAGACCTTGTCTCTACAAAAAAAATTGTAAAATTATCCAAGTGTTGTAATAAACACCCGTAGTCCTAGATACTTGGGAGGCTGAGTGGGAAGGATTGCCTGAGCCCAGAAGGCAAAGGAGGCTGCGATGAACTGTGATCATGCCACTATACTCCAGCCTGGGTGACAGAGTAAGACTCCAACTAAAATATGTATATATATATATATATATATATATATATATAGTTGTTGTTGTTGTTGTTGTTCTCATTTTACAACTGAGGAGACCAAATCTGAGAGAGAGATTAAGAAACACAAGTATTATCAAATGACTAGGCAGTATCTCAGCTAAATTCCAATCAGCCTTTTAAACTGCAATGTCTACTTGCTCCTTCTGATATTAAGATACCATTTGAAGCAGATTGCTCGCAAGGAGGAGAGATTGAGAATTACGAGCCACTCAGATTATTTGACATCTTATATTAGCTGCTCATTTCACGTGGGTGTAAAAAGAACTGGGTTCTCATTCTTCAGCCAATGGACTGGACAAACTTGGACACATAATTAAATACTCACAGGCTCATTTGGCCAGTTTTTAAAATGCAAGAATATAAGATAATCTTCAATCCCTTTCAATTATATAACACACTTATACTTAATACATATTTGAAAATATACTAGAGATGAAATGTACAATTTAAGATAATGGATTGCATTCTAAGTTTTACATTCATTCCTGTTTAAAAGGAATACCATATGTTTCATTTATTTATACATATAATATCTATTTCAAAAATTATACATCTCAACATGTTTTCTATAACATAAAAACATTTGACACATGTACATTGACTCTTGTAGTACACAGCCATTTTCCATCAAAATGTTCATCTAAGTGTTCATGATCACTCTGTGAAGAAGACATAATAAGTATAATACCTCTTTTGAATATGACAATATCAAGTATGTGAGAATGAGAATGAGCTCATCTTTGTGGAGTATATTGTGTCTTCCTTAGGATTCAATCACTATTGCAGTGGGTTAAATAGTGTCCTCCCCCAAAAAACCTTCATGTCCATCTGGAAGTTTATAATATGACCTTATTTGCAAATTGAGTCTTTGTCAATATAATTAGTTTAGCTAAGATGAAGTCACACTAGATTAGGGTAGGACCCTAAAGCTAATGACTAGTGTCTTGTAAGAAGAAGAAAGGAGATACAGAACAGACATACAGGAAGAAGACCATGTTGTGAAGGTGGCGGAGATTGGAGGCACACATCTACAAACCAAGGAATGCCAAGGGTGTCTGATATCCACCGGAAGATAGAAAAAAGGAATGAAAGGATTATTTCCTATAGTGTTCAGTGAGATCATGCCCTGCTGACACCTTGATTTCAGACTTTTGGCTTCCAGAACTGTGAGAAAATGAGTTTCTGTTGTTAAAAGCCACTTAGTTTGTTAACAGCAGCCCTAGGAAAATAATACAACTACCAGGAGGTATAAGTTTCAGCATCATGTTATTAATATCTGATGCTATCAACATACAGTAGGGCGAGGACAATGAAGCAACATGAGTGGGTCAACTTTTTTTTTTTAATTTTTAAAATTATTTTTAGAGACAAGGTCTCTCTGTGTTGCCCAGTCTGGTCTCGAACTCCTGGGCTCAAACAATCCACCTGCCTCAGCCACCTAAAGTGCTGAGATTATAGACGTGAGCCAGTTGGCCTGGCAATGAGTGGATATATTTGCATAATTTATCCTTTCCTTCCACAACTATTTATTGAAGTTACTGGCATAACTTAATATACATTTGTTACAAGACCACTGAAATAAGCAAAGAAATTTAGAGGCAAGAAAACCAAAGAGAAGACTGCATGATAATCCATGAAAAAGATGATGATGGATGGATCCAGTGAATAATGGTGAAAATGATGAGAATGATGCTGGAATTATAATATACTGGTGTCAAGTCATAGGAATGAGTGAGAAGCAATGAGAGAAATTTGGATTTAGAGAAAGGAATGTTTGAAATCAAGATTTTAGAAGCGTGAGATTATTGATGATGGTTTTGACAATGGGACTAACTTATTGAAGTAAGAAAGAGAAGAAAATCATCTGAAGTTCAGAGACAAAACAAAATGAGAAGTCAAACTTTTTAATATTATCTTTTATGAAAAAAAGAACACTTAATATGCAATCTACCCTCTTAACAAATTTTAGGTGTACAATATAGTATGGCTAACTCTAGGCACGATGTTGTACAATAGCTCTTCAGAATGTATTCATCTTGCATAATTGAAACTTATGATTTTTGATTAACAATTTCCCATTTTCTCCTTTTGCCAGCCCCTAGTAACCACCATTCTACTTCCTGCTTCCCTGAGGCTGGCAGTTTTAAGTATTTTCTGCAAATGGAATTATGTAGTATTTGTACTTCTGTGATTGGTTTACTTCACTTAGCATAATGTCTCCAACACTCATTCATGCCATTGCATATTGCAAGTTGTTTTTCTCTTTTAAGGGTGAATAATATTCCATAGTACACTTGTACAATAGTCTCTGAATATGGCTGAGTATGGTGTATCATGTTTCCCTCAGCTCCTAAAGGGCAGACATTGTATCCTAGTCATCTTCATAATACTCATACTTGTCGTAATCCAGATACTAAAAAAGAACTCAGAAAGTGCTTGCTGCAGGAATACATTATTAGGATATTATCTATTACTGCTTAAACTGATTTCTAAAGGACTTTCTCCTTCAAACAATGAATGGTGTGCTACTATGTTAACACTCATGATGTAGCTGGAAGTAGACAAGAACAACACACTTCACACACACACACACACACACACACACACAACTACTGAGTCTGCATTTTGGAAAAGCACAATATAATGACCCACAGTTAATACAGGCAGGAAAGATGGTAGTGAGGCAGTCTATGACCTAGGGCACTGGGATTCTACTGTCAGCATGAGCTTTCATGGAAGAAAAAGGGGCTGAAAGCTACTTTCTCTGTGAGTAGTATGTTTATGTATTATTCACAGTAGCAAATAATTGCAAAATGTCAACATTTCATTTTCCTCTTAAGAGCTTCTTTTGGTTAGTGACCTAATTAACCATTAGGAAGAAAAGGTTTTTTAAGTGTAAATATGAAAAGAGAGAGTGTTTCCTAGCAGCAATTTCTGATCTTAAAATGTCACAGGCAGGCACATCACGGAGGTGCTACCAACCAGCACTTTTCAAAATATGACTCTGTGTCAGGAGCGTGTGGTGCGGATTTGTATTTTTTTTGTCTTTATTCTGAAACAAGCAATGCAAATATAGATATGGTTGCCCGAGAGATTTCCTTCTCTTTTTGAAAACCCTTCAACATTTTCTCTGACAGCCTAGGAAAGGTTGTTTTTAATCTGTTTAATTTGAGGCTGTATTCTCCAAGTTAATGACACATTTTCCGTTTCACTTCCTGAGCATATAGATGGGAAAAAATGCAGAATTGCTCTCTACCCAAACATACAGACATATACTACATATACATACATATTCATCTAACACAATATGTATACAGGCAATGCACACATACAACGCATATACACAAACAAGCATACAGAACACACTAACACAATTCATATATGTATACACAATACATGCAACTACACGCAACACACACATTTAGATGCTGTCATATGCATGCTTAGTCAGGTAACCGTAACATCTGTATGCACACAATCAAATGACATATTTACATATGAATTTTAAAGGCATTTCCTTAAGTCCTGACACACATGTCAAGGTGTAACATCTCCTGGGAGATCTCAGCTAGAAACATTTCTGAAACAGTCTTTCTCACAGTTGACAGTAACCTGACCTTTTATTCCGGCGGCCCACAGGGACCAGAGATGAGCAAGAGGCATAAAATAGGAAAACACAAACAAACATCTATAACCATGTAGATTCCTTTTAAAAAGGTCCGAGTCAGTTTTAAGTTTATTCTACTTGGCTTCCCTCCCATATTGAGATAATGGAGTTCTGTTTTCAGAAACAAAGATGTTGTAAGAACCTGTCCCTCTTTTGAGGCTGATGATCAAAAAGTAGAATCTAGAAAATACACTATATTATTCAAATCAATATGGATTAAATTACTTTACTATGTTCTATTATAGCATGAAATTCATGAAATCTTAGCAATTAGTTAAACTCTAAGCTATCTTTCCATTGTTACACACACATACACACAGTCTTTATGAATTAACCTTTTAAGGGCAAGTGTTTGTATTTTTCTTTTTCTTTTTTTTTGTAATTATTCACTTTTTAATTACCAAGCACAAATGATGGATTCTAATAATTTTTTGTGAATAAATAAATTCATCTTTAAGAATGAAAATGCAGATTTAATTAAAGCATCAGTTTGTATCTATGACACGTCACGTCACTTATTTAGAGACTACTGAGACCCTACTATGTGCTGGCAATGTGCAAGGCCTTATTAGATAGAAAATATGAGAAAATCCTGGCCTTCCAAGAGCCCTCAGACTACTGGGGAAAATATACATTACAATATCTAGAGGTTAGTACTATGGTAAGGGAAAACACAGGATACTATCAGAAAACAGAAGGGAAATCCAACCAAACTGTGAAGTCAGGAAAGTCTTGTTCCATTCCAGATCCCTCCTTACTCCCTGAACTTAGTTTTACTCCCAGAAACAGACACTTGAAGGCCTATAAACTGAGGCAAAGACAGCCACACTGGTGGTGAAGAACCAGAAATATACACTGTGGGATCATATTGTCTGCAATGACTTGAACCATCCATTATAAGCCCACATTTTGTGGCAAATTTTGACAGGAAAAAAAAAAACTATTTAAGAAAGCCATTTCAGATATCAGTTTGGACAATGTCTCAATAATCCAGCTGAACTCTGTGAGGCCAACTTGACTATGTTGGGACTAATGACATTCCTGTATTTCAATTCCCTGTCTGTGTCTCTGTCATCGACCCTCTGTTCTCACTAAGGGCTTCAGATGCTGAGAGCCTTTTGTATGAGTATGGGAATATGTATCTGTCTGTGTATGTCTCTGCATATGTGCATGTGTATATATGTCTGCATATCTATGTGAGTATGTGCATGCATATGTATTTGTGCAGGCACATCTTCCAACACTTTGCTCATGACCAATTAATTCCAGTACACGCCTTGAGTAAAGGAGCAAGGCTCATTTCAGAAGTCCCTGGATTTCTCTGGTTCAGATGCTGGCATTTCCAAAAGTCAGATAAAGTCATTTTTGACAAGCCATGTCTGTGGAACAGATGATCTCCAGAAACAGCAGAAGAAAATATCTCCATGTGGTTGAATACCCAAAGAGCCTGAGGCTATGCATTCCACTCCTGAGCAAGTGGTCAGTCCTTACTCTTGCAAAAACAACAACAAAAAAACAACTCTTTCTTCTCTCCTGTACTCTTAGCAGTTGATCAATTTTTCTTTGAACTTGCACTGTTTATTTACTTTTTTAGCTTAAACCTATATATGACCCTTAAGCCCAAACCATTTGGTTGGAGGTAGTATTTTCAGAAACTCTACTAATGAAACAGAGACCATGTAATGGAACACATCATATGTTTCTAATGACAGATTCTTAATCAAGATACAAAGAGGATTTAGGCATACGGTTAAGCAACACTAGTGACAAGAGAAAAGTCTCATTGGTTAGTCTAGCAGGTCTATTTATGACAGTAGCTTGCTGCAAGCAATATCAGTTGACCTGGTTCACATTTTCAATTCTGACATTTTCCCTGGAAAATGTTTATTCTTTTTTCTTCAAATTTTAGGTAAGAAACAGAAGACCAGTGGGGATACATAAAACTGCTTTCCCTTAGTGTTGAGAGGAAGAAAAACTTCTGTGCATCCCATTGGTCCTTCAAATGGAGATTCACACATGCCCCTAGCCAATTCATTTTATGTTTGTGAGTTCTCAGAGAGGCTTGGTAATGCATCATTTGAAAGTGATATTACTTATAATACTATTGGTATGGATGGTACAGGAGAAGTATAACATAAGATGCTGAAGATTGAGGGGGAAAAAATAAACAAAATAAACCCCAGTCCACCCACAAGGGAGAAAATGTCACATGTACATATTAGAAATTCTCTGGGTCTTGTCTCTTAAAGAAAAAGTAAACTTATCTCTAATCATTTGTAAAAAGAAAGAATTAAAAGAACCAAGGTTCTTGGCCCAATAGCTTCCTATCTCTACCATCCACAGAGCTCTATTAGAAGACTGTGACAGCCCCACGTGTGGAGAAGATAACGTCACTATCCTGGAGAAAAACAGCAATGGGCTGACTTTTCACGCAAGCTTCAGACTCCTGTAACCAGACAATGGCTAAGCAGTTTGTGCAGAAAAAAAGACTGGTGAATCACAAAAGGAGAGACTGATTTTTCCCCTTTATTGACTAAATCCAGATGAAATTATCCTCACCAAAAAAGCAGCCAGGAATTTTGTACCAATTTCCTGACTTCCAATCAGTTTTTCTATTGGTTATGGTATATCTTTGTCTGATTTCAAATTTACATTTCTTTTGGTTAATAAGCAAAGCCAGGTGACTCTTCTCAGCTCCCAGTCTACAGCAAATGAGGGAAGAAATTTTCACTAAAGCCCTCTTTTTCCTCCTATCAGCAATGGCTAAACCAGCTCTTATTTTCATATTCTGTTAGTTACTGCATAATGCATGTCAGTTCCTGGGTTAGTTTCCACAAAACTCATCTACCCAGAGACCTTCAAGTAAAAATTTCAGCAATCATTAAGCTCACCAATTGTTAATTTACAATTTGTAGAAGTGAGAAATTTAAAACTTTTGTTCCTGTGGTAACAGATTCCCAAACAAACCCAAAGTTAGAATAAAATAGTTATCTTTTGAAATAGTATTCTGTTTGAAGACAGTGGGAAAAATGTTGATTCTTAATCACATCTCCTCTCCAAGAAGTTTGTGCAAGAGATGGAAGAAGTTGAAAAACTGACAAAGACATCAAATTACATTTTTCAAGGGGTGCAACTCTGTGTTGATTTGAGCACTAGAGATACCATCTTTTCTGTTCTGCCACCAAAATTTACTCTAACTCTGTCTATCGCTCTTCACCTCCAGTGATGAACAATTAAGCCATCATCACTCACCTCTCACTTGGACAATTTCAAGACCATTGCAAGGGATCTTCAGAATTCTAATCTTGCCAACCTACTATCATTCTCCATAGTAGCAGCTACTTTGAAGCATGGAACTTCCCTGTCTGAACCTATCCAATGACTTTCTATTTCCCTTTAGAAGTAGGTAACTTCCCTGCTTGAAGTTCACCGTTGACTTTCTATTTCTCTTTAGAAGCATGTAACTTCTGTGCCTGAACTTCACCAATGATTTCTTATTTCCCTTAGAATAAAATTCAACGCCATTTATTGTGCACTGCTCACCTCTCAGCCCTTGTGGTGAACAACCCCCTACCCTTTCCATTATATTGCACTTTCCCTGATTTTCTTTACATTTTTCCAACAGAACACATTATTTCCAGTCTTAGACTTTGCAATTGCCATTCCCTTTGCTTGAGCCTTTAACCTTTCCCATTCCCTTTAACCTTTTTGACTCCTCTGTATCATGCAAGTTTTAGTTCACATGCCTTCTCTTCAGGGAAGTCTTCTCTGATCGCCCATTTTCAGAGTAGATTCTCAGTTGCTTCCTGTGACTTAACGTTTTGCACTGTCATGGGTTTGTGAGCACAGAGACAGTGATGATTAGCCAATAGTATTCTCTCTGTAGATATTTTATGAAATCTGATTCCAGCTACTATCATTGGATTATAACTTTATTTGTACTATTAATCTTTAATATACGGTCTATATCTGAGGTTCATTCCAACCATATAATCTCATAGTTGAACATAGAGTTATTTGGAAAGATTCTAAGACACAATGTTTTCCAATAAAACAATTCTAGTATGCTGTCAAAGCATACGGCCTGCACTAGGCAAAGAATAACATGATTTTGAGGATAGAATGGACCGGGTTTCTAGCAATATGCCATAAAAACTTGCCACTCCACTGATATGTGACCTTTATAGCTTGTAGCTTTTAAAATCATATTCTTACCCAGTGCGGCATGTCGTGCTCATTAAAATAACAATTAACCCTATAGACTGCTGAGTGGCATTAGTATCTTTTACAAGAAAAGCACATGATTTCATTTCATGCAAAATGAATATAAAAGGTCATGCAAATAACTCAACTGTTTTCTTTCTATAAGTCACCATATGAGCTGGAAGAAAACTAGCACAACTTAATTCACAGGAACATAAGCCAACAACTTCATAAGGAAGATAAAGGTGAAGGAAATAGAGGCATGGCAGTTTTACACGTAGAGTGACATAGCAAAAGATGCAGAGTTGGAGTCCAGCAGCCAAGAATGAGCGAGATGGGTGGAAATCACAATTTGTGCATGGATGAAACTTCAAACATCTCTAGACTGGATGGGTGTATCCTGATGCTTTATTTAATGGGCTTGCAACCCTGAGTCATTTGTATTTGCATTAATGATTCTATATTAATGCAATAGCTTTATTACAGTTTATAAGCATTATTTGATTACCAATTCACAAATAGGTGTTTCTGTTTTTAATAATGATAATAAAATTGCTTGAATTTGAAGATGTTGGAGTTCAGTTAACAAGTCAAACAATGGTTAGGAAAAGTCTTATGAACAGGATAAAAGGAAATATATTTATAAATTGTCGACACAAATCTTCACCGTGTAATCGCACTTTTATGAAAATGCAAAAACAGAGGTAGTTGCCTTTTTTAAACTCCTATCTTCTTTGAAAACAAGTGCTAAATAGCATGATAAAGCTTACCTGTGTTGCTATGGGTTCAAATTCAAACATTGTCTTCTTTTTCAAGTGAACAAAACATGGAAAATATCCTCTAGGACAGGTAGAATATTTCTAATGGCAAGATACCTAATATTTCCTATAGCAATTTTCTGTTGTGAGAATCTACATGACAACTGAACACTTGATGAAAATTATGTATAAAGCTATCATTTGTTTAAGCATAGCCTTTTTGGATAGAATTAAAATATTAATAATATTGTATTGTTGGAAAGATTGTTGGGTTCATTTGGTGCAATTTCCCATCTCATATGAAATCCTCATATGGTACAGGCATATATGGCGGTCATTTTCTTTCAGCTGTGCTATTTCTAGTGATTTGTCATCATCTCCCAATTTATGTAGTTCTAAGTAATTGAAGATTTTTTAAAATTGAGAACCAAAACCCAATAGATTCTTGCAGCTCACTTCTTCTGTGCTTACTGAGAGTACTCCACTTCTTTTTCACATGCAACCCTCCAACTATTTAAGACACCTGTTTTGTAGTAAGAACATCAACCATTCCTTATATGAGAGAGTTTCTTGTTTCTTACAAAACTAGTTTCTAGTTCAATGTCTTGTCTGAATTTATTTTTAGTGTATTTGGTTTGTAACTAAAATGCTGTATCTGAAACTGAATGAAGTTCTTTAATGGTGGCCTATGACTCTTCTGCTATTTGGGTACCAAAATTCTTTTAATGTACCCACAATTTTGTAATTATTATTATTATTATTATTATTATTATTATTATTATTAAAGTCAGGGCCTCACTCTGTTACCCAGGCTGGAGAGTAGTGGCACAATCTCAGCTCACTGCAGCCTTGACCTCCTGGGCTCAGGTGATCCTTCTGCCTCAGCCTCCCAAGTAGCTGAGACTATAGGCACATGTCTACACTTAGCTAATATTTTTATTTTTTATAGACACAGGATCTCTCTGTGTCACCTAAGCTGGTCCTAAACTCCTGAGCTCAAGCGATCCTCCCACCTCAACCTCCCAAAGTGCTGGGATTGTAGGTATGTGCCAGCCTGTTATTCTTTAAATAGTTGCGTACCTCACATTGGCTCATATTATTTTGTAATCAAACTGGATTTCATTGTTTGTCTAGTGATAATCATGTCATCCTTGCAAATCTCCTCACGAGGAAGTGGTGACTGTACTTGATACAATGCCCAAAGGAGCCAGATTGTGCTTTTTTCATCTGTCCTGCCAGCATAGCCAGCATAGCCTCTTCTCATTTTCCACACTGTGCATCCATTGGTCATCTTGTTCCTTGATCGTGGATGTATCCCTGTTTACATACCCAGTACATTTTCCTCCGGATTCTGTCTCAATCTTACTGAACTTTCAAAGCTCATAGCAAGTGTTTTTACCCATGTCCCATTTCTTGATGAGACTAGTTAGTTCAGTGTTTTACTTTCTCTTCTGAATTTTCAAAGCAAAAGAATCCATTCCCTTTGCAACGAAACATAGTTTTGTATTATAAATGAGATTCACATGAACATACTCTGGCAGCCCAGCTAGGACACAAAGAGTTTGAGGAAAGAGGTTTCATTCTTTGATTTTTTTCTAAATAAACTTAATGAAGAATCAGGCAAATAAAACCCACACCATGGATACTTCATAAATGGTAATAAAAATGAAAAAGATTTGTCTATCACTGTGGCTTGAAGAAAATTAGACTTGAGTCTCCATTTTGAAGGAATCTTGTCCTATATTTATGAAGCTTCCTCTTATTTCAGTCTGATGTGATCTTGCATTAAGTGCTGGGATGCACAAGGGATTATACGGTGAGAAAGTAGTTCTAAAACTATTTGTGAATTATCTATGCTGCTCATTATCGAAAATATAATGTTGCTTATTGGGCATTGTTTAGATTTTTGTCCCTTGGTATAGCTATGCCATTTGATAGGTTTTGATGCAGGAATATATTTTGCATAATGCCATTATGTTTTGCATAATTCTGGCTAGATTCTAGGTACTTTCTTTTCCCTGAAGGTTCCAAATCTTTATGTATGATCTTCTCTAAAAAGCACAAAAATGTATTTGATGTGAGTCATTGTGTGTTTACATATATATTTATTAAGCTCCTACTGTGTACTACTCATCCTCTGCAATATTTACTGGGATTGCTTGCACTTTGTGAATTAAAAAAGTGAATCGTAGAGAAGTTAAGTAACTTCCTTCAAGCTCACACAACAGTATGGGGAAAAGCTGTGATCCACACCCTTTCTGCCGGGCTTTACTTGTAATCACTCTGCTGTATTCTTGGGAAGATGTTGAGAGAGAAAAAAATTTGGAAAAATAATTCTTTAGTAGCAGAAATAATTGAAGTTTAAGTGTGTTTTGTAGACATAGGTTTTAATTTCTAAGAACCCTGAAGAATTAAATGTGTTTGTACCATATAGCACTTAATATTAGTTGAGTGGCTTAGTCATGCTGTCTCTCTATTTACAAACTATTTCCTGGGAGTGATCATCGCTATTTAATGAATTTCTTTCTGACACTACCAGTGATACCGGCAACCTTCAAATGCATTTGAATGGATTCAGAAATTGTAAGAAATATGTTCATGTTTGTCTCTGGTTCAGAGGGCGGCAGTGGGATTCTCAGCACATAATTCTAAGACATTTTCCCTACAACCCCCCATCATCCTTCCTTTCAAAGTGGGAAGGGCATGCAATAACCCATGGTACACTTCAAAAACTCCTAAGAAACAGCCAAACACTACCTCTGGATGAACTCTGACTCTACTAAAATTACTCCTATCAAATTGTGGAAGAGTAGAAGATATTCTCCAGTATCTTATTTTTATCTGTTTTGATTTATTTTGAGTTTCAACATTTTAACTGATTAAGGCCAAAATAGTCAAACATTTTCACTGGCTTTGCATTTGAGGATAGTTTCTCGAAAACATGGCTCTGATTCAAGGCAGATTTCCCTCTCCCTAAGGATGGGGTTTTAGCACCAGTTTTCAACAGCAACTCTGAAGTGAACCGATAAATCTCAGCAAGTTCACAAGGTTTCACATTCTATTAGAAAAAGAGAACAAAGGAACAACAGAATTAGAGACAAACGAGGTGACCAAGTGCCACAAGGAAGGTTCATTAGAAACCAAATGCAAACTCACGAAACAGTCACCTGAAAAATGCTTGAATTTTTATAGAAAGGCCTGTCCTGGACTCAGTGACTGATTGGTGGGGGAGTCACAATGACACCAGTGAAATGGCATCCTTTGTTCACTGAGGCTGCCATTCAAACAAGCTGAATTTTAAATCTCTTTCATTTTGAAATACATTTTTTCCTCTCTTTTTCTGAACAGTCATCGGGAGGCTTAATTAATGAATTAGTATTTGTAGAGATCTTTGATATTCCAAGATGAAAGATTTTGCATAGGGGTGAAGCATCAGCACTTGCAGTAAAATGTCCTCTTGATGACAGAATGCGTAAAGTGCTAGGTTGGAATACATTTGACAACTGCAGTTAAGGAGGTTTGATCCTGTTTTCCTGCTCTGTTTTTATCATGTACATTATTCTAGAGGATATGAGGCTAATAGAAAAGGTAAATTCTCATTGGCCAGAAATTCTTGATACTCACACATTTCCCAGTGGTTAAAGCAGGTGGAAAGTTTATGGGCAGCCTCTTTCTGGGGCAATAAAAGCTTCTTTTATTTCAAATTTTCTTTTTACACCAGTTGCTGTTACTCTGAAAAGCTCCTGGCATTTGGAAGGCAATAAGCAGGGTATAAAATCCATTCTTTCCTGAACAGGTCCCATCCCTAGGACTGCTTTTAAACTGACTAGTTTACAGCAAAGAAACAGACAGCTTGGTCTCCTGCAAAAGCTCTCAGGAAAAACAGAAATCTGGAGACCTGCTAACTACCTGAGTGCAGTACATGCGTTATGGATGACTGTTCAACAGAATCTACAACTATTTTCTTATACTACTGAAATTCTTTGGATCTAAAATGTTAAGTTGACAGAATTCACACTGCTGTGGACAGAGGAAATTACTTATAAGTCCTCATATTCTGCAGAAAACTTCTTCCTTGGTTTATGCTCATTGTAAGGCTTTCTTTTAAGAAAACCCAAGTTCTAGCTCCTTCTCAAATTGGGTCATATATGGAAGTAAATATAGAGCTGGAGTGGACATTCAATGACTTTCCAGGGGGTAAACTCAGTGCTTTTATAGGACAAGGTGATGGGCACATATGACATTATTTTAGTGTAAAAGTCAAAGCAAATCTCAACCTTTATATACATCCAAGTGTCTGTGTCAGTCACACTGTATCTTCACCCTGCAGCTTGTCCATCCCCTCTTTACTAAGAGGGTATAGTCACCATCTCCTCTAAGAAAAAGTGAGTCAATCAGGCTGATTTCATTGGTTTGGGCTCAACAAGGAATGAAATTCTATCCATGAAATAGGTATGGAAGTCAACTGCTAGGTTTCTGAAGAGGGTTTTATGGTTTTATGTCTGTTAACTATAACCTTATGGCAGGTCCATGTCTTGGAATAAGTAGCAAGACCAATTTCAGAACCACAGTGAAAAATATGAGAATAAAGGTAGCTCCTAGGTGAGAAATAACTTGGAAAATAAGTGCTAATTTAGACTGATTACCTAGATTGTGCCTTAAATCCGGTCCTGTTCATATCTTCTGAATGATAATGGTACAAAAGTACTTACTGAACACAATTACAGATATATAATTGCTAAAGTAATTTTTTTCTCAAAGTAGTAAATACTTTAGCAGAGAAAATTATATTAAGTCTGTGAACTGAGTTGTTCCAGGAGGCAGGATATTACCCTTCACTTTTTTATGTGAGTTTTTGTACAAGAATGATAAAATGCACCTGCTATTACTGGTTTTAAGTATGGATGGACAGGCTCCAACTCCCTTTTTCTAAGCAGAGAAAGTGAAAAACATGTTTTAGAGAACAGGAGGTTAATCTTCTATAGAAGATTAAGAAAAGAGATTGAGGGCAAGAAGTATTTGTATTTTTAAGGCAACTTTATGTTTTGAATGAGCGTCAATTAAGGGGCTGTCAAGAGATAAAGTTGAGAGAGCCACATAAGGAACAGGGCATATGGCCAAGACATGACCGAGGTGCCACAGGTATGGTGACAGAAATAATCCCTGTTCCTATTCTAGAGTTGGTGATAGGCCCAAGACCGTGACTTCCTGGTGTTTTCTGTTGTAATTTGTAATCTGACAATGTAATGTGGGTTGATTTTCTTTCTGTTAACTTAAATTGCTTCCTACAATGTTGCTTTTGAAGATTCGAGTTGTAGTTATTGTAAAGATGAGTTCTGCAAAAACTGATTAACAGTTAAATAGCTTTGAAATTCGTATCCAATCCTTTTTAAACTTTTTTTTTAACCCCACAAAACAAAGGGGCTGTTTATGCGCAAAGGCATATAGAAACAGGCAGTTTTAGCATTAGCACTGAATATGCACAATATCATTGGCCTTGTGGCTACATGGCTTAAGTTAACTTAGCACACTTACATTTTGTACAACATTTCAAAGTAACGAATTTTCTAGTCAGGCTTTGTAGTTAATCCTCTACCATTGTTAATTAGAGACAGACAAGTGCCAGGTCCCCTAATTTAATGGACCGTTGATGGGATATTGCCCTGGAAATTCTTTGGGATCTGCATTTTGAAGGTATCTACCTATTGGACTAATACCTTACCTCTCACAGCCCACACAGTTCTCAGTTATGGATCTTTCCATACATGAAAGCTAAAATGCAATTTATTTAAATATGCTCAGATACAGGGCTACTTTGAGGTGAGGGAGGAGGTAATTTGGGAAATAAATAGGACCACACAAATGCCATCTGTCTGCCCAGAGATAATTAATCCAGGAAATGTTTGCTACTTATAAGGTCAAATGGAGTAAAATGTTAGTTCTCACAATGGATTATGTTTGGCAATTTAATATGATATGAAGGTGGGTGTTTATGTATTTTAAACAAAGACTCTGGTTGAAAGGTTTATTCATCCATGAACACTTATGTCAAAATTCTAAAGCTGGCAAAGTTGTCTCTTCGTTCCAGTCACCAAGATGTGTCCTTTCTCATGCTCATAGCTCTTTCCTTTCTTTGTTGTGGGTGGTTGTGTGACATTTTGCTCTCTCCAGCCCACTCCTTCCCTTTTGCCATCTTCTCTCTAATACTTTATTTACACTCATTTTTCTGAGGCTGACAGAACACATCAATGTAGCATGCCTGTCCTGGAGAGTTCATATTTTAAAGGAAGAGTGTTTAGGTAAAGAAGCAAGAGAGTAATGTAAGAGAGATATGCCCAACACCCCTAAAATCATGTTTTACAGGTATTAATAAATTTTGTATAAAGCTTATTTCTTTGATTCAAGATGGATTTATCTGCTTTCAGTTATAACTTTTACCTCCAGTCTTATGATTAATGCATTCTAATAATGCTTAAACAAGAAGGTGAATTTGCATCACAGTATGAAGAGGAAGAAATGTGAGCCCTCAAAGATGATTGTTGTGAGAATTAGCAAAACCACATGCCAATTTCCTAAGGACTTAGACTAAGGTTTTATTTGGCAATTTTATAATGATTGGCATACAAGGGGGGAATCAAAGATGCTGAAATTATTTTTTTGGACCGTAGGGTCCTTGTAGCACAGGCTTCCTCTACTAGGTATGTGTTCTAGGAATCCATCAGTATCAATACACCAGCTAGTGTTTTTGTGAGAGGCTGCATTTGACTTCAGTGAATTTATTTATTTTTTTTTTTGGAGATTCTTTCAACACATTTACCTATTTCATGATGGGTGATTTACGAATGACCTACCCACACCACACTGAATGTTCAGCAGTTTTTGACAAAAAACATTACCCTGGTGCCCTACCCTCCCTATTCAACTCATCTTGCCCTGAGCAACTTTTTTTATTTCCTTGGATGAAAAAAAGCCTTCAAAGGAAAACATTTTGCTGATGTGGAAGAGGTGAAATATAAAACGGCAGAAGCACTAAAAGGTTTCCAAATTGACTTGTTCAAAAACTGCCTCGAGCAGTGAAAAAAAGCCTCTCAATAGGTGTAGTGCATCAAACGGA
>CAUYQG010223332.1:0-13813 GCA_963574415.1 Tarsius wallacei | reverse complement strand
ATCTCCCTGATGATTAGTGAGGTTGAACATTTCTTCATGTGTCTGTTGGCTGCTCGGATAAGACCAGATAATTTTTAATCTCACATTACTGAATTCCCCTGCAGGAAGTTTGGTAGATCAGACACCTTGAAAGTTCCACATGATCCAGCACCCAGAAGGCCAAAGTATATGAATAAGTTAGCTTTATGGCATAAGTCAGCATTGAAGTTTTCTTCTAAACTTATGCTTCCATTTATTATTGAGTCTGATTATGACTCTGCACCAATATATTATGTGCCCTGTTGAATTTAAAATGCAAAAGGAATTTCAGAGGTAGGTTAGCACATCCTCCTGACTTAGGGCCAAATCCTTTTTGAGGAAGTACCTTGTTTAAAAAGTTTCTGATGAGTCAAACACTTGAACTCCAGGGAATGTTGGTTTGGCCCTTGTAGCCACCATGACTTTCCTCTTTATCTGATTTTTTTTTTTTTTAAGTTTAAACCTATGCCAGGCTTTTGAAGGCAGATAAGACCATTATATGGTGAGAATATTGGGTCAAGGTCCAGTTGTGAATGGAATTCCCTCGGCTACTTACTACTTGTGAGGCTTTCACTAAGTAAGCCTCACTTTCCTCAGACATGGCCTATAATATGTAATCTTTAAAATCTCCTCCTAAGTTTTGAAGTCCTTTGATTCTTCAGTAGACTGCCTTTATCTGAGAAATTATTATCCTATGCAGTCAAGCGAACACCTGGTACCCCAATTTATCTGGAAATGTACGAACAGACAATTATTTTCTACATGGTTAAGTTAATAAGAACATTGCTTTTAATTCAGAAGAGGGCATTAATATTGAATATATTTACTCTGTTTTAAAGAGTGGCAATAATGACATGGAGTGTCATTCTTTTTACTTGAGTGACATATTTGCTTCTAATCTAGTGGGCTACATCTCCTAATAACCTTCACAGAAGTAAAATAACAGACCAAAAACATTTTTTTAAACCCTGCATTTGCCTTCCACAGTGAACTATGATGGTTCTAAGATGTAGTCCTTATTATTCCCTTTTCAGAATGCTTTTAGGAATGAAAAGGCTTCAATAGGCTTAACTACACTCTGACCTTCAGTATAGAGAAGGATCAGGGGAAGGGGCTGTAACTGGCCCATTTACCATTCATTCACTCTGACTGAAGGCCAGGTGTGTGTGGGAGAGTCTGCTGCTGCTTTGCTCAGTGTAACAGGACCTTTGCACTTTCTGTAGTCTGGCCTTTTCTTTCCAGATCTTTCCAGTCTCTACTCAGAATGATGTTGTGCCAGCTAACACCCGTGTGCTGTTACTGAAAAACAGGGATTAGCAAACCTAGTAGGATGCCAGGTTTGGCCTGCCTATTTTTATAAATAAAAATTTATTAGAACAACAGCCACTGTCATTTGTTTATGTATTGTCTATAGCTGCTTTGCACCCAATGGAAGAGTCAAAGAGTTGGACAGAGGTCATATGGTCCACAAGTCCTAAAGTTTTTACTATCTGGTTTTCACATACACACAAGTTTCAGGCCCTTTCTAAAAGAAGAATGAATATTAAGAGGCAATTCTGCTTCTTATAAAAATAGGCAGGCCAAGCCTGGCATGTAGGTTTGCTAATCCCTGTTTTTCAGTAACAGCACATGGGTGTTAGCTGGTACAACATTATTCTGACCAAACCTAGCTTAAGAATCTGATGCTCTGAATTAACCCAGAGATACGTTTTAGAGTACTGAGAAAGTAGATGGCTGCATTTCTTCAGTAATCCTCTAGACATACTGCTTTACACAAGGAAACTTTTGGTAGGAAGTGAGCAGCAGAGAGATTTAGGTTATATTCTCTGGAAGTATTTCTAGATGCCACACAAAGAATATCTAGCATTAGAGACTGTCTAAATGACCAGAAATGTTCACTGAGTTGATTTGGCCTTGAGGTGCAAGAATTATGGCTCATGTGGCTTGCCTTTTGCCTCATCATAGTGTGTGGGGATATGTTGCAGCTGGTTAAAGAGAGTGTTATAGGATGTAACAGTCAACTGAAGCAGAGATAGGACTGATGGGCTTTTGTAAGGGGCTTAATAGAACATAAACCTGACTAGAAGACAACCCCACCTCCAGCCACAGGCAAGCCAAGGAACCTTCTTGTAACCCTTCAGGTCATTCAGCTTCTTTTTAACTCCTTGCCTGTCATGCAGCCTTTGGATGCTGATTGACTGACTCTGATGTTCTTGTTCATTATCACTATGTCTTTTCAATTTAAAGTAATGAATTAAGTTTTGATCGATAATTAGTTCATGTTAAGTAAGGTTGGCATGACCAGCTCTCCAGACCTGGTCATCCTTGTCAGAGTTGAAGGTACTGATCACACAGAACCAATATCCAGATTAAGTTGGTATGACCCACTTTAGTGACCTTCTGCTTACAACAGACTCTTGGCCACTGTCACTGGAACCTCTCTTATGCCCATATTGCATTTGCATTGTGGTGTGGTTATTGATAGCAAATCAGTCTTCATTGCCACACTGTAATCTCTTTGAGGACAGGATTTGTATCTTTTTTTCCTAGTGGTTTACTCTCAGTGCTAAGCATAGTATCTAGCTGATTGTAGGCTTCCTATAAAAGTTGTTGGATGAAGAGTAATAAAAGAATAAGGAAATTCTGTGCCTTTTGTTTATTTCTTCTCGTCTCTCTTCACTCGTCTTTTCTGCCTATTCAAACTCCATTCTGTCTATACAGCATAACTCAGCCCCCATCTCTATGCACACTATACTCTAGTGACTACAGTTCATAATCATCTCTCCTTCCTTATTACATTCATAGTTCGCAGTTCACAATTTGGCACTTAATTATTTCTTAATTGATTCATCTGTGCTCTCTTTGCTTCCCAGGTAGCCTGACATCCCTAAGGGCAAAGAATATATTTTAACGTATTTTGTACCAGTTCCCTGTGCCAACCCCCGCCATCCAACACACTGCATTATAATTTAACATATAACAGATTCCCAGTAAATATGTGTAACTTAACTGAATTGAGCACCACCATCATATTTCAAGACAAGCAGACTGGAATGAAAAGTAGTCTTTGGATGTTTCTTGGTATGTTTTAGAGTTGTGCCAAAATTGGTCAACAGCTTTGAAAGTTTTCATATATAGAAGTTGAATAAATTAACAAAGACAAATAGGCAAATTGAAAAAGGCCTCCTTCTTTCCTTTCTCTCTTCTTTCTCTCTTATTGTTGTTATTTGGTTGTAATTACAAGGTTGATGTATTTGTTTAAGCACTACACCTGAGAATCTATTGCTGTGAGCCCAGTCCTGGCCTGGACACCTGGCAGATGCATAGTTGCTTGGCTCTTTGCCCATTTGACTCTGGCATTCTCTTTATGTTAGACATTCAGAACAACTCTTCATGCATAAGATTCCTAGGATACTGAAACTGCTTACCAAATGCAGTGATAGAATCTTTTAAGGAAATATTTAATTTCGTTTAAAAATCTGATTTTCTGGGTTGAGTTAGTTCTTGGTAAAGGGGAATTGAAACACATAATTCTGAAGATTTCTCTTTTATCTCACAGAATGATCTCCCTTGCATAGTTTTCATCAACGATAGGATTGTAACCCACCTGCTACCACTGAGTGATCTTTGTTTTTAACCTGAAATTTTGTATTAAAAACAACTTCTTATGAACAGAATAACCTGTAATTAGTGTTGCACCTCCTTGAACTCTAATCATGATGTGCCAAGTGTTGACCAGGAAAAATGAAAGTTGATTTGCCCTCCACAAAATGGAGCTCTTGAGGTGCTTCAAAGTGTTTGTGCAGTGAGTGATCTTATGCAGCTAACCAATCTAACCAGATTACCAGATGAGGGAGGAACTAGGGTGGCTCAAGGCACCAAAACTTCTCCTTGACTCTCCCCTTGGGATAGCAGTTTTTCAGAACTGTTACTTCTCCGTTTTTTGAAGTTTACTTTGCAATTTTTTCACTTTTTCCCTTGGATCTTTGTGGCCATATAGCAGCTATACTTTTAACTGTGTGTTTCTTACCTCTCTGTAGCTTCCACTACTTTTGGCAGCATCAGCTACAAGCTCATGGCATGATCTAGCTTTCAACTCTCCAAAGACTGTTCCTCTCACAATGAGGTCTCCTTAATTTTTTTTTTTTTAATGAAGTTGACCTAGTTTTTCTAACCTTCTTTTCAATAACTAAAAATGCGAAAACCTACCCAATAGCGTTTTCTGTGCCATAACTTCATCTTAATATTTGACTTGAACTGCAAATCTGTTAAAAATGCAGGCTCTCCATAGGACACCTTCACACAGGGGTTAGAGTCCCCCGTCCCCCAACACACTCCCTGTAGCATGCTACATTAAATGCATCTATATTAAAGTGTCTGGTTGGATTTGCACCAAATGTTAGAGATTTCTTCTTCCACTTACTACCCACTGATACTTTTTCTATTTTGGTATAATTGCTGAGGGTTGTTTGCCTCTAACTTTGTATATATAATTTATTTATTAGAAACAGGGCCTTGCTGTGTTGCCCAAGCTGAAGTGCAGTGGCTATAACCTCAAACTCCTGGGCTCAAGGGATCCTTCTGCCCCAGACTCCCAAATAGCTGGTACTATAGACATGCTGCCACATCTAGCTTTTAAAATGTTTTAAACCCCTGCTGTAATTTGATGTTTTGCTTTTCAAAACATATCTCTAAATTTCATTCTATATTTCCTTTATTTAAAAAAAAAAAGCACTTGAATTTTTAATTTCTATGCTCTTCCAGTCACAGGTGGTAAGGTTTTTTTCGTTTTATTTTAGAAAGATTTTTAAAAATAAATATTCGTTACATGTCAAATTGGAACAGAAATTAAAAGTGAAGATCAACTCAAAACTATTAATGAAAAACTATTTGTGAAAATTAAGGAACAATTGGAAATCTCTTTTTAAAACATTTTTAAGAGAGAAAATGCCACATTTAATTTGATATGGACACATTATTTTAGTGCAGTTGAAGTTTCCCTCATATAGTTTAAATCATTTAGCATAGTAGATTATATTCTGTTTCTGAATTTTTTTTTTCTGTAGCCAGAGATGATCCTGAAGTTAAATTATGTGTAAAGAATTTATCTGTTACAAATTGTAAACTAATGACATGATTTCCTTATTGCAATTCAGTCATAGTACAGAAGGATGTTTAGAGGATTATCACCGAGGATTAGAGACTGCTTGAACAGGTTCCCAGAAGATGGCTGTATCCAAAACATACATAAGCCCACCATTTTTCCTTTTTCCTCTCACAAGTTGGTAAACTCCTTGTTGATAGGGATCATATTCAGTGAATCTTCATATTCTTAGCATCTACCATAATGTTATGGTCAAAATGTGTTGTTTAATTCCAAATGATTCTGCATTTTGCCCATGATAGGAAGAGAATTATTGAAATATTACTGTGCAAGTGTCTTTGTTCCCTTTCTTTTCACTGAAAACCATCAAAAACCTATTTTTTCTTATTAAAGAGATTGTGTCAGAAATGTCTTGTTGATAAAGTCCCGCCTCCTTAGTTTACATTGGATTAGACCGAATTCTAAGGCCTGAAAGCTTGAAACTGGTGGATATAAAATAGAGGTACAAATTATATCATTCTGTGGCCATAATCTAAAGGATAGCAGGAAGCAAATCTACTAAATGAAGTTAAACAAATAATGCCTTTCCTTTCTCTGTCATCTTTAAATTTATCAGAGGCATTTTAATTCAGAAATTTAGTTATTACATAACGCAAGCCAATAATAGCCCAGAGTGGTAATTATGTAAAGATGGGTAGCTAATGACCTTCCTACTCCTGTGTTTTTTCCTAAAAAGTAAAACCTGCCTTTCTAACTGCTACCCATTTACCATAAAGTAATTTTAATTTGGGTCACATGTTGAGCAACTGCTGTGTTCCAGGCTCCTGGCTAAGTGTTGGCAATATAACGGTGAACAAAGGCAGTTGTGGGCCCTGACCACTGAGCATGAGGGGCTATAACCAACTGGGCAAACACACATGGAAGAATATTGAGTTTGGGAGTTTTTTAAAAATCAAATGATCAATTATTAAATGTCTCAGTGCAATAAAAAGTCATTAAATTCGCATGGGGGGATGGGAGTAAGGAAAGGTTAACCAGCTAAACCTCCCATTTTTTAACACACTCTTCAACATGACTTGTCTCCTGGAGACTTAATGAGCCCCACGTACCATGGGAGCTTTTTTTCCCTGACATCAGGAGAGAGCTACTGCCAGACACTTGTTACACATACATTGCCTTGGAAATGTACCTGTGCCTGTCCCCATGGCAACACCCTTGAGAATGACCTCAGCAGCCACTCAGAATCATTTCTACAAAACAAATTATGGCTATAATTAACTCTCTGAATTTACTCTGCAATATAAATTTGTTCAGACCTCGTTTCTTTTTAAAAGGTTAAATGAGTGGAATAATCCAACATGATCCCACCCCCATATTCCGCCAAAGTTTTTTCTCAGAATAGGAAATGCTTCAGTGGGAAGTATAATGCAGTTAAGAGATTATTCTATCACCTTTTCTCAAAATGTGACAGGGGCCAACAATTGAGGATACACTCATCTTACTGTGCTAGAACTTCATTTCTAAAGAAATAGAATGGCTTTTTCCCCCTAGCAAATGTGCAATGCAGACACAGGGCTGTGAGCCCCTCCTCTGAGTCCTGTGAGCCAAGTGAGGTGGGGAGCACATGGAACTGGGAGTTTTGCAGGCAGCTGCTCTCCACACTGGCACCTCCTTGGCAGTGAAAAGATGTAGTCAGTTATCTACACATTTTACCTGCTTCACAAATCATCTGCAGCATGTCTTCAATCCTGTGAAGCTTCTGAACTGCTCAGATTTCCCTCTAGGACAAAATTGTATGTCTTTGGTTTGGTTGGGAGTTGTTGTTTTTGATTTTCTTTGTTTTAATTTGGGTTTTGTTTGTTTGGTTGGTTGGCTGTGGTTATTGATGCTGCAAATAGCAAAACTAGATACTGATCTTTTCAGCCTTTTCTTTTGTTCAACTAGATTAATTTAACTTTTAGCCCAAATGAAGTAAGTCTTTCTCTCCACCCTCCAATGGAGGCAAAGCAAAAAGAATCTCAAGCAAGAGCTGCAGCCAACTTTTAAGTTAAGCAGACATAGACGGAATATTTTTAATGGTCATTTCTTTACCATGAAATGTATTGATACCTGGAAAATGAACAGATACAACAGAGCCTGGCAAGTGCTCGGCATGTTAGTTGTTGTTAGGTTGTTGTTCTTATTCTTTATGAACTATGCTGCCTTTGAAAAGGAGCAGATGAAAAAGGAAGAAGAAAAAGTATCCTAGCAAGTATCAATGTTTTAGTACCCTGGATTCATGGAGAGATAATCACTGACAATTTTTTAGGGTAGCCTCTGAGCCCTGGTAAATGGTTTTTCATTGCAGGTGTGAACCCCAGTTCCATCTTACCCAAACATGTTTTTCAGGGAGCTTGGTTTATCCTTCTAAACTGGAGATAAACTAAGTTCCTACTGAGCAATGTGACAGGTAATTTCCCACTTTGTGTGCTGGTTCTTTCAATTCTTCTGTGCAAACCACACATCTGTGTTTTAAAATGGAGTGGCAACAAGTAATCTGTTAGTTCAACTTCAGTAAACAAAGCCACAAGTTACCTTTACCACAGGAACACCACAGCACCAGAATTAGCAATTCTTCTGTTCTGACTTCTGTGTGTGGCATTAAATAAATAGAAACGGCTTATTGGGAAACATATTTCTGAGCAACCTTGCCAGTGTAAATTTAAAGTTCTTTGATTTCTCTGATGTAAGTTATTGTATACAGTAGTTAAATGAATGGTAATCTTGTGGATTTCAAAATGTACTTTTATTCCAAGTTTTTCAAATCAGGGAGCTCATAAATTAGAAAACTCCATCTATACAGAGTGGCCAGTTGATTTTACATATATGATGTGATGAGCTGGTTTCTCTGTAGAATGAATACAGATCAACTCTACCAGAGGGCTGTTGACCATGCTAAGGTTCTTACTAAAATTTTCAGTCCAGTTCATTTTTGCGTTTCCTTTCTGGCTCTCACACCAGTGTTCTCCCAGCCTCCCTTTCTTTGTCCTCCACCTAATTTTATAATAATTAAAGCTATCAGGCTAGTTTCTGTTAGTCTATAAAGAGCTAACTGCCACCTAGAAAATCATTAACGTGTCCAGGATTAGGCCCTTAGAATACAAATTAGTTGCTGGCAGTAGGAATTTCTGTGCTGTTTTTGTCTTAAAGAATTGATACATACCTCTGAAAAGGCATTAATTTTATTTCTTTGTTGAAGTCAAACTTAGCCCTATTATTTTATGATTCTATGAAGCTTATAGACGACTCTTTTTAATACTCAGATTCAAATGTAAAGATATGATTAACACCACTAGTAACACCACTAGTAAGTAGTTAACAAATCCATGTTCTGGGAGTTGATCTGTATTCATTTTACAGAGAAATCAGCTCACCACATCATAGGTGTATATATATATACATATATATATATATGTATATATATATATATATATAATTTAGAAACACCGCTAGTCAGCATGCTGTTTAAATAATGCTAAAATGAAATCTCAGCATAGTCAGTCCATCCATTCATCCACCAAATATTAGTACATTTGCCTGGCTCTCTTTAAAGTACTGAAGCAGAAATAAAGATGACTGGGACAATCTTTACCCTAGGCAGGTCATGTCAACTGAGTGTTTGTCTTATTGTTGAGTTAAATAAAGCATGCTGTGCATGATTCCTTTTCTTAATATATCTCAGAACTCACTGTCTCCTGTTTGTGGACATGAAGGAGTTGAAGTCCTAACTCCTTTCAGTTCTTTTAATGGTTCCACTTTTTCTGGACTCTTGTTCACTTGTTAGTTATTTTGTGCATACACTTAATAGTTGTGTGTTTTGAAACCATGTCTTTGCTCCATCCTCTCCTGGGCGAAGGGGAGCATAGTTTCCCCTGAAATTATAAAGATGCTCCTCAGAACAGTCATTTTCATTTGGTGGTTGTAGATTCTATGAAATTATGTCTTTTCCAGCATTCCAAATTATTTTTTGCACTTTGAGGGAATAAAGCATAAATGGAATAAAATATTTTTGCAATGGCAAAATTACACTGATAAATATATGTGTAACTGCCAGGGGTGATACAGGCAGTTTCTCTGGTGATAAAACAGTTCTGCACCCTGATTTTGGTATAATGATACATGAATCTCTACATATGGTAAGATTTCATAGAACTAAATACTCCTGCAATACAGTTAGCTCTGTATCTGTGAATTCCATATTCATGAATTCAACCAACCACAGATCAAAAATATTCAGGAAAAAAAATGTGTCTATACTAAACATTTGCAGCCTTTTTCTTCTTGTCATTATTTCCTAAATACTACAGTATACTTATTTATATAGCATTTACATTTTATAAGGTATTATAAGTAATCTAGAGGTGATTTAAAGTATATAAATAGGTGTGTGTAGATTATATGCAAATACTGTGCCATTTTATACTGAGGATTTGAGCATCATGAATTTTGATATTCGTGGTTTGGGGAGAAACTGGAAACAATCGCCTACAGATACTGAGAGGTGACTGTGTACACATATATATGTATGTATACACACACACAGCATATGGGTGCGTGTGACAATTGGTGAAACCCAAATGAAGCTTGTAGTTTAGTTAATAAATAATATTGTATTAATGTTTTTCTTGGTTTTGCTAATGTACTGTATAAAATGCTTTCATTGGGGGAAGCCAGGTGAAGGGTACAGGGAATGCGCTGAAATACTTTTGCCACTTCTTATGAGTTTAAAATTATTTAAAAATAAAAAAGATTTTTTAAGGGAATGCAAAGATGTCATATAATCAGATTAAATTTTTAAAGTGTGGTGACTCTAAACATTGGAAATATCTGACCTTAGATATTATTACTGCAATAACCAGAAATTTAGTGACTTTACCTTAATCATGAACGACTTAGGCACTGGACAGAATTTAGCACATGGCATCCTACTATCTTACCACGTAGAGGAATAAGGAAATTCATTCCAAGTAAAGACTAATGTTCAGGGGGTGGGAGGGCTCTGACCTCATGTACAACTTCATTATCTTAAAAGTGTTTGTTTTAAACTGCTTTACCAACCAGACCTGCTAAACAAGTAGGGGCTAGAAGATTAATTTAAGTTTGTTTTCCTTTTACTCTGTTCCCTTTGGAGGTATGGGATCTAACTGATACTAAGAAAAGAAATGAAAAATTTGCTGTAGGGTAATCCATGGATGGATCACCTTCCTGATTAATGAAAGATTGACTTTGTTTTTATTTTCCCCAAACTTCTCTACTACTTTCTGATATTTATCTTTCTCTTCTTCACTTCTCCCTTAGACCTCATTTTTTGCCCTTCCCTTTTCATAGACAGATTTAATGCAATGGTGTCACTGATATTCTCGTTGTGTCTTTGCTCCTCTAGCTATCTTAATGACTTGGATCGCGTAGCCGACCCTGCCTACCTGCCTACGCAACAAGATGTGCTTAGAGTTCGAGTCCCCACTACAGGGATCATTGAATACCCCTTTGACTTACAAAGTGTCATTTTCAGGTAGTAACTGAGTTCATAAAACCTACTTCCCAGCTTTTATGCTTTAAGTATATTTGGTAAACTCTAGAAATGGTTTTTGCCACTACAATAAAAATAATGACTTAGAAGTATATTTATGAAATGCATCTTATAGGGCTTGGTGTGACAGAGTTTCATGGAACAAGGATTTTATGTAAATGTGTAGCATATTATTCACACAATAGAATAATTTTTGAAATCGTGTATAGGCTTTAAAACAATATAGCCTTTATATGAATTATTATCATTAATTACACAAATAAAATAATGTATCCCTGAAGGAGGAAGGAGCAGAAAGATACACTGGAGGGTTTCTTATTTTAATTTAAATCACCAAGAAATCAATACAATTTTAGTCTGAGGGTGATTGAGCAAAATCAATTACTCAACTATTGGTCCTAAATATGTATAGTTAAAATGATTACAAATATAATAGCCTAAATTATTACCAATATTGGGAGGAAAAAATAGCCCAAGTCTGTACCCTACTGATGAGGGATCAATGGGGGGTTGTGTTTGCATTTAGCGGAAGCATCATACCTCCCATATTGGAATGTATAGCATTCTAGAAAATATTTTCGGTAATTTCTAGCATTCTCAAGAACTACATGAGAATCTTTGCTATGATTTTATAGAAAAAGAAACTGAAGTTCAGTATTTGCCAGTAGGGCTTGACACAAAACTCATTCTGTTTCTGACTCTTCAGTCCTTCATTAAATAAAATAATCCCTTGCTAAGATAAGGATTATTGTGTAACAAAGTTTTAATTTTCCTACATATCTGATAACATTCTAATAACAGTGATTTATTGGACAGAATGTCTTGACTTTGAATATTAGGTAACAAAATTAGTAGATTTTCATAAATATTAATTGAATTGACTTGGATGACCATTGTCTTTCAAGAGAATATTTTTCCTATGATTATAAGTAGTGCTATATTTATACTGATTTTTAAAGTTTCTGTTTGCTTGTTGTTGATATGAGTATTTTTAATCTTGCAGGATGGTGGATGTAGGGGGCCAAAGGTCAGAGAGAAGAAAATGGATACACTGCTTTGAAAATGTCACCTCTATCATGTTTCTAGTAGCGCTTAGTGAATATGATCAAGTTCTTGTGGAGTCAGACAATGAGGTAAGTGCTTTTTGGGTAGACAATGTATTATCATTTTATTATCGGATATAAATAAATGATAGGAAGTAGGGCATGGGGAATGGAGTGAATGTTTCTTGAATTTAGGGTTTTAAAAATAACCAAAAATAACCCTGTGGTACCACATAGTACACTCAGAGTGGTAAGCTCTTCTGTCAAATGTATGAGCAGGTCTTTGTGTTCAGATCTAATTAGATCCTATTTGATACTTTTAACACCATGCAGAGGTTCTAAAAATGAAAAGAACATGGAAATCCCAAGGCTAGTCATCAGATCATTTCATAGCCTTCTTTCTATAGGATAGAATCCGGAGTGTTGGAATGAGTCACCCTGTTTTGTTTTGTTTTCATTTTGTTTAAATCATTGTTTGCGTGATAGGTGGGTGCCAAAGAGTACTCAAAACCAATGTGAATGACTTCACAGTTGGACTCTAAATCAGTTCATGGTGAAGCCATGAAGTGTCTTGGTAACATGGCCTCTCGGCTCTTACAGAATTCTGTAGGCTGTTGTATAATTTTGTCTTTACTAAGCAGCAAACGATTGAAGTAGTGTACTTAATATGCCTGTCTGGAGAACTAATTCAGTATTGTCATCTCTTCCCCAACTCAGAGAAACTTAACAGGTGAAAATGTGGATTTTGCGGGTGGTAAAGGTTTTCTGATGAGTCACAGTTGATTATGGAGGATAATTAAGGGGTGTACGAAGTGGTGCCTCTGAGCTGGAGTTCAGTGTATGTGTGTTGGGGGAGTGGGGAAGATGCCATTGATTGATATCCTGTTAAAGGCAGAGATTACAGATTGATATGCTAATGATAAGTATTGAATATTCTAATAGGCTGAAAAATAAAGAGAACGAAATAAATTTCAGTCACTGACTCAAATAAGATCTTTAATACCGTATATATTTTAGGTACACAAGAATCCGTGGCTTCTAGGCTCTTTTAAATATTTTATTTTTCTGCAGGTATTAATACCTTGATTAAAATACATGTCCAGTTCTCTGCAGCACTACTTTTGGGTATAGCGTTGGTAAAGTTTCCATGAACCAATATCTCATAGAGAGCTGAGGATGACCTATTCATGCATTTCAGAATCTTTCCTAGGTTGCAAGTATATGGGTTTTTGAGACAACCAAAGAACTTCTGTTTAAGAATGAGGCTTGTTGGCCGGGCTCAATGGCTCAGCCTGTAATCCTAGCACTTTGGGAGGCCAAGGCAAGTGGATTGCCTGAGCCTGCAGGTTCGAGACCAGCCTGGGCAACTTGGCGAGACCTCGTCTCTACAATAAATGAAAAATGAGCCAGGCGTGGTAGCGTGCGCCTGTAGTTCTGGCTACTTGGAAGGCTGAGGTGGAAGGATCGCCAGAGCCCAGCAGGTCGACGCTGGGGTGGCCGTGAGCCTGCATGCCGTTGTACCCCTGCCTGGACGAAGGAGTGAGGCTCCAACTCAAAAAAAAAAAACAACACAATGAGGCTTGTTTATCAGCCAGTTGCCCCCTATAGCTATAAAGCAAAATGCCTAAAAGCATGTTAAAATATATGACAGTTATCAAAATATAAGTTAGGCAGTTGCTATCAGAATTTTAGCTATGCTGTCTCTATACAGATTTTTATCTGTATTTGTGCTCATTTGTTGTTCTATAATCCTTGGATGTAGAATATTTTGGAAGCAGATCTGTTACATTTCTGATGTCTTTTAATGTTGAATCAAGACAAAAAAATTTTTTTTTTTTTTTTTTTTGAGTTGGAGTCTCACTCTGTCGCCCAGACTGGAGTGCAGTGGCTGCTCCCGGCCACCGCAGCCTCGACCTGCTGGGCTCCGGCGATCCTTCCGCCTCTGCCTTCCGAGTGGCTGGAACTACAGGCGCGCACTACCACGCCCGGCTAATTTTTGATTTATTGTAGAGATGAGGTCTCGCTTGCCCAGGCGGGTCTCGAACCCGCGGGCTCAGGCAATCCACTCACCTCAGCCTC
>CAUYQG010223331.1:0-11156 GCA_963574415.1 Tarsius wallacei | reverse complement strand
AGTGGATTGCCTGAGCCCGTGGGTTTGAGACCCGCCTGGGCAACTTGGTGAGACCTCATCTCTATAATAAATAAAAAATTAGCCGGGCATGGTAGCGCGCGCCTGTAGTTCCAGCTCCTTGGAAGGCTGAGGTGGAAGGATCGCCGGAGCCCAGCAGGTCGAGGCGGCGGTGACCAGGAGCGGCCACTGCATGCCAATCTGGGCGACAGAGGGAGACTCCGACTCAAAAAAAAAAAAAAAGAAAAGAGAAGAAAGCTCATCAGCAAAGTGACATCATGACCCATGATTCAGAAAATGTATGGGGTGGGGAGAGGAGGAGGGTTGTCCACCTTAGAAGGCTGCTCTGTCATCCAGTGGGAAGGGAAGAATTACAGAATGTCACCCTCGATGTCACCCCCGCCGCCATCCACAGGTGATAAAATTGGGATTCTGATAGGGAAAGTGACCTGCCCATGGTCCAACAGCTGCCAAGGAACAGAGCCTGGACCAGACCTCTGGAATTTTTTTTTTTTTTTGAGTCAGGGTCTCACTCTGTTTCCTGGACTGAAATGCAGTGGCATGATCACAGTTTGCCACAGCCTTGACCTCCTGGGTTTAGGAGATTCTTCCACCTCGGCCTCCTGAGTAGCTGGGACTCCAGGCACATGCCACCATGCCCAGCTAATTATTTAAAAATTTGTTTGGAGAGACAAGATCTCGCTATGTTGCCCGGTTTGGTCTTGAACTCCTGGGCTCAAGAGGTCCCCCTGCCTCGGCCTCCCGAAGGGCTGGGGTGACAGGCATGAGCCACTGTGCCCAGCAGAAGCTTTTAAAATTTTCCAGCTTCAATGCCTCTGTCACATGAGACCCTCCCGAGGCCACCCAGACCGTGGCACCCAGTAGGTGCTAAAAAAAAGTCAGCGTGTGGCCTTGGTTTGGCATGACAGACTAAGGTTTGTGGCAGTATGAAGGCATGATAATGTGAATGACGGGGCTTGGAGACTGGTGGTGGTTTGGCACAAGGTGAGGGGAGGTGATCAGTAAGCCTGGGCCGCCATCGCAGAATGGCCGTGAGAGGGGGTCGGGCGGGGTTTCTCTTGTCCGACACCGGGTGAGCTCGTCCCCAGAGGTGCTGCACAAGACGGTCTCCCCCAGCATCGAGCTGCTGAGAGACCCAAGGGGCTTCAGAGACCCCCGCTGATCCCCAGTGCCCGGGTGTAGACACACGGCGGAATGGGGGGGAGCCCACGACTCCCTGGAGGGCCTGCAAGGGACACTGGGTGGTGTGCAGTCCTCCCGGCCCAGGAGGGAGCCCAGCACGGAGAGTGGACGCCCCTCGCGCCGGCCGGCGGGGCCGGTGGGCTCTCCTGGGGACTCTGAGCTCATCGCTTGCCTCCTCTGGGTCTTGGCTTTCTCATCCGTAAAATGGGAATGATGATACTCACCTACCTCATCGCCGAGTTATGAGAATTAATTAATGTTTATAAAGGCCTTGGAGATCCACAGATGAAAGGCTCTATAGAACTACAAAGTATCATTACCGTAATTACATGACACCATTGTATCTCGGGCCAAGGGCTTTCTGCAGCTTCGCTTATTACTGAGAAGGGCGATGGCATGCAGATAAAGCCCAATCTCCCCCACCATCGCGTGGAACGCCGACCAACTTCTTCCAGATCTAAACTCCTGGAGATCCCATCAGGCTGGGAAGACGTGACAAGCGTCTCTGGCCCCAGAAGCCCCCAGGGGCGGCGAGACAGCCAGAAGCATCGTCACCCAAGCGTCCTCCTGGGAGCAACAGTTCTGGGGGGTCTTGGGGGCTCAGGGGCCCCTCTGACCTCATTCCGGGTCATCTGGCCAGGCTCCCTCTTTCAAAGGGCCCTCTCTCCGTGAAAGCCGGGCCCCTGTGGGGTCTCTTCCCCTCATCTCTCTCGGGCCCCAAGTCAGACCCTGCTTCCAGACCAAAAAAAGAAGTCTGCTGGCCTCGGAGGGGAGGCCCTTCCACGTTTATTGAGTCTCCAACGATTCTGGCATTGACCCATCCTCACTCATTTCACAATAGTCCAATCTGACCGGGTAGGCAAACGCTAGATCAGAAAGAAATATAATTACCTTTTTACGAGCTTATGACATGGCTGCACCCTCCCCGCCTGCCAGCTTGTCCAGTCACTCACACATGATGATATACATCCTATAAATTATATCATTATCGGCCCGTAATTACAGGCAACATATATACGAATCCCCCTGAAGGAGATGGAGGCCTGAGATGACGTACCCTCGCCCCTCAGTCCCTTGGGAAAAAGCCCGGTGCAAGAGGGGAGCTTGCCCATTTCCAAAGATCACAGACGCGCTGTTAAAACAACAGAGATGCCCCCCCCCCGCCTTCGAGCGTATGAACCCCCGGGCTCCCCCAGCACGGATCAGCTCACCCCCCAGCACGCACAAAGCCCGAGACATTGGCAGGAGCCAATCTGGACGTGTGAGGGCGAACTCTCAGGGAAGACCGAGGCCAGACAGTCCCGGCTCCGGCAGCTCTGAGGGGGAGGCCCAGAGTCGGCGAGCAGGCGGAGGCTGGGATGCCGGGGCTAGGTGCAGCTGGGTGCCCGTTGCCCCCAGAGCCTCAGAGGACACACTCCAGGACACCCCCGCCTCCCAGGACACAGCACTGGTGCCCTCAGAGGTGTCCTCACTCCTCGGGGACAATCTCTGGTGCTGGGCGGTGGTCTAGCAACACCCACGCCCTGTGCCATCCCTCAGGGTGGCCCAGAGGCGGCTCCTTCCCGCCCCTCAGCAGAGCTTGTCTCAGCTCCTTGGGCAACCAGGGCCAGAGGGAGACAGTGGGCTGGGCGTGGGAGGAGGATCAGAGCTGCTCCGCTCCCCAGTGGAACAAGAACTGGCCCGCCAGCCACTCTTCCTTCCTCTCGGGCTACCCTGAGGCTCTGGACCAGACTCGTAGCAGACAAGGCAAGGGTAGTCCCGTCCACCCTTAGGGAGCTCCAGGAGAGAGGTCCCTGGCTCGAGGAGCACCCAGCCCGTGAGGAATGTGACCCCTGTGCACCTGGACAGGACCTGGGGGCAGGACAGAGGGAGGAGGGTGGGACTTGAGAGGTCAGCAGGGACTTTGCACATAGGAAAATGGGAGACGGCCAGGCTCAGTGGCTCAGCCTGTCATCCCGCGCCTTGGGAGGCCGAGGTGAGTGGATGGCCTGAGCCCGCGGGTTCGAGACCCGCCTGGGCAACTTGGCAAGACCTCATCTCTACAATAAATTAAAAACCTGCCGGGCGTGGTAGAGCGCGCCTGTAGTTCCAGCTACTCGGAAGGCTGAGGCGGAAGGATCGCCGGAGCCCAGCGGGTCGAGGCTGTGGTGGCCGGGAGCGGCCACTGCACCCCAGTCTGGGCGACAGAGTGAGACTCCAACTCAAAAAAAAAAAAAAGAAAAAGGAAAATGAGAGACGGAGAGTCTACACAGAGAGAACACCCCATGAAGGCATGGAGGGACGAGGCAGGATGGGAGTTGGGGGAAGGGGCACCCCTGCTGCACACAGGATGGGCCGGGCCGGGCTGGCAGAGGTGGGAGGGGAGTCCAGACTGGCCAGGCCCCACCCTGCCCCTCTCACCTCCTGCTTCTCCTCATACAGACCTGTGCTCAGCCCACCCCGACGCCCTGTCGCCCCCGTCGATTCCCCTAAGCGTCCCCAGCCTTTCTCTTTCCTCCTCCTGCCACCAGCCCTGTGTTCTCCTCTGTGACATGCCCGTCTCCCGGTCCCACCCAGCTCATCTGGTCACGCCTGGCACGTGAGGGCCCGGATGGCTCTCTAGCGGGGTCGGCACACCCTCCTCCCCCGACAGCCCGGTCCCGGTCAGCCCCTCCAACCGGCCCGGCCCGGCCCGTCCAGGCTGCGCCAGGAGCAGGAAGAGGTCGCCAGTGGCAGACTCCGAGCTGCCGAACGCCTCCATCTGGACGGCAGGCGACCCCGACTGGGGCTCGTCCTCGAATCACATCTTGTGAAAAGCCATTGGCACATTTGAATTCAAAGCCCCTCTGCACAGTATAAACACCACCATTCCGAGTCCCATAAAAACCACATTGAGCATTTATGGAAACTCAAACATGTGTATTAACATATGGCAGAGATTTCACTTACTGCATCTTTTTAGCATTGGCCTAATGCGGGAGGCATCTGCGCAAAACGTGTTGGAAGGAAAGCTTCGGGAAAGAGCAGAATGAGAAGAGGGCTGTCGCAGAGGATGCTGGCCAGCCAGGCAGCAGGCAAGCCCGAAGATCGGTCCCTGGCAGAAGCTGGTGGCTTCCGTGGAGCGGCAGGCGTTCGGCCCTCCAAGGGGCCGGGCTGGGGCGCACCTGCGGTGCCGGCACTCACCCCGACCCTCAGAGGAAGCCCCCCGTCCACCCTCCTTTCTCGTCCTTCCTTCTCCCGTCCTTCTACCTTTAAGGAGGGCGGGTCTCCGGAGCTGGAAACACAAGGAAGCTCTCTGGCATCTGTGATCCCACCTCAAGACCCCGCGGGAGTGAGCTGTCATTCTATGGCCCGCTGACCACGACGACGCTTTGACGGGAGTCCCAGAGTAGGGCTGTCACAGCTTCTACCTGGAGCCAACAGCCAGGCGTCCCTTGTGGCTCGTCCAGGGTCTAGGGGACTGCAGCCTTCCCCGTTATCCCATCTGGAAGGCCAGTCAGGAATGGTCTTCTCCTCAAAGGGGTGTGCATGGTTCCAGGGCTCCCGGGGTCCTGCTCACTGGGCCAGCTCCGCAGCTCCAGGGGTGGCAGGTCCTCACGAAGCTGGGGCAGTCAGGTCCCCAAGGACCGCAACACTGGCTTCAGCCTCACCCTGGCACCCAGGGACACCACCAGGCCTGCAAATGCAACTCTAACATGATTCTTCAAGCCAGCACATGCTGTGCTCAAGGACACGTGGGTCTCTCTGAGATGCTTTGGAAGAATAAACTAGGCTTGTAAATAGCCACTGGCCCAGGGTGAGTTATGGTCTAGACGAAACAATTTTTTAAATGTGCCTTGAGTTACTTTGAGAAGAGGCCAGGTGGACTTTCAACTTCCCGCTGAGTGACAGACTATCCAAAAAGGTGATGCCATGAACGTGGCTAGGTAGGGTGCAGTGGACACTTGTATGTCCAGCACTTGGGGAGGCCAAGGCGGGAGGATTACTTGAGGCTAGGAGTCCAAGACCAGCCTGGACAACATAGTGAGACCCTATCTTTACAAAAAATTTAAAAATTAGCTGGGCATGGGGGGGTGCACCTGTAATCCCAGCACTGTAATCCCACCGAAGTGAGAGGATCACTTGAGGCCAGAAGTTCAAGGCTGCGGTGAGCCACATGTCTCTGCTGTCCAAACTGGGTGACACGGAGAAACTGTCTCTCTCTTTTTTTTGAGTCGGAGTCTCACTCCGTCGCCCAGGCTGGAGTGCAGTGGCACGCTCACGGCCACCCCAGCGTCGACCTGCTGGGCTCCGGCGATCCTTCCACCTCAGCCTTCCAAGGAGCCGGAACTACAGGCACGCATTACCACGCCCGGCTAATTTTTTGTATTTGTTGTAGAGACAAGGTCTCACCAAGTTGCCCGGGCTGGTCTCAAACCAGCGGGCTCAGGCAATCCACCCGCCTCGGCCCCCCAAAGTGCTGGGATGATAGGCTGAGCCACCAAGCCCAGCCAAGGCTCTGTTTCTTAAACAAACAAAGAACATGGCCGTGTGTCTGTGGCACCCGTGGAGTGAAGGCTGGGCTGCCGATCCACTGATCTAATGACACGAATGCTGAACATGGAGGTGCTGGGACCTCAACACTCACACCCGGCAGGTTCAGGCCTGGGACTGGCCCTCCGTCATCTGACGGGGGTCTCTGCGGATTGGGGGGTGGGTGGGAATGAAAAGCCTCGTTCCCAGAAGCGGAGTGAAGCACCGCTGCGCACAAACATGCCGGCTGCCCAGAAGGGCCCTTCCAGTGTGGTGCCTAGACCTATCGGTTAGCTGGTGGCCCGGGAGAAACTGTGGACAGCTGGCCGGACCCCCAGTGCCTAACGCGGAAGGACATCGGGTTCCAGCCTTCCCAGGAAAGGAGGGAATTAACCCGCTGTGTGCCTCCCCGTGAGGCTGCTCCAGCTGCGCCCACACTCGCCGTGTGCCAAGGGCTCTCATTCTCACTGTCATGGCTGAGATGTGCCAACGCTCCGTGAGGAGGGCATCCTGACTGTCACCTTCTGACAGGGAAGGAAAAGGAAACTGCTGGCCAGAGACTTGAAGTGACCAGCCTTGGGTCACATGGCTGGTGGGTGGTGGGGACAGGACTCAGAGCCGCAAATATTGTGCCTGACCCCCAGCCCGTGGGTCCCTCTCTCCCCAGAAGATCCCAATCAGGAAATCTGGACTCTCATATTAAAAGCCAGACAGACCTGGCGTGGCGGCTCACGCTTCTAATCCCAGCACTTTGGGAGGCTGAGGCAGGGGGGTTGCTTGAGCCCAGGAATTCAAGACTGGTCTGGGCAACATAGTGCGACCTTGACTCTACAAAGAATCAAAAAATTAGCCAGACATGGTGATGCACACCTGTAGTCTCAGCTGCTCGGGAGGATAAGGTGGTAGGATTGCCTGAGCCCAGTGGGGCGAGGCTGCAGTGAGCGGAGACTGCAACACTACGCTCCAGTCTGGGCAACAGAGTGAGACCCTGTGTCAAAAAAACAACATTGAAAAAGGCCAGACGGGGGTCCTACCTCCTTCCCCGCACAGTGGGTGCTCTCTGGGCCCCCACTAATTCCTTCTCAGAAGGTGGGCTCTTCAAGTCAGCTGAGTCACCTGGCTCTCCATCTCCCTCACCATCGGAACCTGATCCTGAGACAAAATAATATCTCACTTTCCTTTCTTGCCTTGATGAAAACCAAAGCCCCGAAGGTTAAAGTCAGAGATCACCAGCCACTCCCCACCCCAGCCTCCCGGGCTCAGAGTTTACCCCCAGCCCTCAGGGGTCCCTGGCCAGGCACGAGACAGACAGGACTTCCCAACTTCTCAGTTCACCCTATCTTTCCTGTTCCTTTTTTAAAAAAGCAGTGGGGCCCGGAGCACATGCAAGCCTCCAGAAGAGAAGATTAGGCGATGCCCTCTTGTCACCATCCTGGTATTTTAACATCCAGAGATGGCGGCTCAGTGCTTGAGTTGGCAAAGAAAGTGGGGTAATTGATCTACCTTACGACATCTTCTAGAATGTACTCCTCCCTGCTTTAATTTCAGCCTCAAGGTGTGGAGAAGCAGGCTGCTTTCTGAAAAACAAGAAAAACACATCCCTCCCCGTTAACCAGGGCACAGAATGACTGCTGGCCCATCTCATGCCTGCAACCCAGAAGGGTTCCTGGGAGAGGTCTAGGAGCTTCCTCCTGCTGGAAAAGTGGGTCAGGGTGGCCTTCCAGAGGGGTCTGTCCTGAGCGGCCATGGGAAGCCACGTTGTGGCTTGGGCTGAAGGTCCAGAGACGATGGCATGGAGGAAGGACGTGGATTGTGGGGGGGCCGGAGCAGGGAGTATCCAATTCCCCCGGTGGTGGGAGAGAGAAGCCCTTCCTGACTACCAAGGGGATCTCTGGGTGATGTCAGGAGAAGCAGACACACAAGTGCGCACTGGGTGTTTGCCAAGAGAGCAGCCCGAAGCATTGGCAGGACCCCGGTGCGAGAAGTGCTCCCTGGGGTACTCAGTCGGGAAGGGGGCTCTTCGGGGTGGCGAGGAGGGCCAGAGAACCAGAACATCCAGCCTTCCACTCCAGGGCACCACATGATGGGGAAGGGGCCACAGCAAAGGCCCCAGCCCCTCTGGCGGGGCGACTTCAGGCAGTCATTTCCAGCCTCGGGCCTCGGTCTCCTGCTCTGTCATGGGAGCTGATGGCTGTCCTCCCAGAGTCGCCATGAGTCCCAAATGTAGTGGTAGGCATGCAGGGGCTTCACACGCTGTAAAGTCCCCTTCAAAAGCCAGGAGGAAGCCCGGGGCGTGAACGTTGGTCTAGACCAGGGTGACATTTCTGAGAGCCCATCACCATCTTCACCCCACTGGGGAGAGCCTGTGTCTCGGGGCAGCCACTGAGAAGCAAACAGGAGAGGGCACATTTATAATTTGCAGAGAAGAAAAGAAGTGGTCGCCGTTCAGCGGGCTGGCTCACGGTCACACACATTTCTGGGTCCTTTCCGAGCAGGCAATGGCATCTGGTAACCCCATTGTCTGCTATCTGCAGGGAAGAAAGTGTTAGACACGAGGGCAGATGGAGTTTGCCTAACGTGTCTGTTCTCTTCTTTGCTGCCTTTTCAACTCTTCTTGGGAATGCAGCAAAATAGCAGCTGTTCATAATTTCATGAATAAAGAACTATGTAAATTTCAACTATGAAAATGTGTTGCGTCTCTTGTGGGCAAAGTGTGGTGTATGCTCTATTTCCATCTCCTGCGCATGCTGGAGTTTATCTAAACTGCATCCTCTGGGCAACTGCTCAGTTTCAGAATCAGTCTTGGCTGATCGATGACAGACTGCTTCGCTACTGATCGCCACTGGCCAGAGCGACAGGCTTGGAGGCCGAGCTCCCGCCCGGGTTCCAACTCAAGGAACGACCGTCTCTGAGTGGGATGCCAGTCTCTATGTGTGTTTTTTTTTTACTGGTCTGTAAAATGGGTATAAGGATGACTGTTTCACAGAATATTTGCATAATAATGATGGAGCCAAGCATGTTTACGGTTTTCTTCCAAATCCCTGTAGGAGGCCAAAATTGCCAGGGAAGGATTGCCAGAGTGCCTTGGCTGGGTCTACACAGTCAAGCACAGTTCGGGAGCTGTTACCCCCTCACCCATCTCTACTACTGGGGCTTCTTGGCGGCCTCTGGACACTGTACTGAAACCATGTTTCAAGGAAGTATCTGCACTCTTTGCTAACAGTGTTCTAGTTCATTTCAAAGGTGGCAGGAGCCGCTCTCCCGCCCTCCCCGTTTGAAGGGCATCAACTGAGCCTGTTGGGAAGGGATCCCAGGGGTGGAGCTAGGACCCCTGAGTGGACGCTGGAGCGAACAGGGGGCACCTCCATCACCTGGGGGCCTGGCTCCAACCCAGACTTGCCCTGGGCAGGTCCGGGGCGGGGCATTTCCAGCCGGCTCCCGGGCGACGTGGATGCAGCTGGTCCCCAGAGCACACCGAGGATGGCTGGCCTCCCACATCTCCCCTAGCCCCTCGTTTCTGTCTTGCCGTGAGTCTGTGGTCAGGAGGCCATGGAGGTCATTGCAAGGAGGTCCTGGTTGGCGTGGGCCAGGGAGGGCAGCAACGGGGGTCCGAGATCCTCCCTCCCAGGTCGTCCCTCTTAGAGCCTCCTTTCTCTTTTATTTAATTATATTTTATTTCTTCTTGTGTTGGGGGTCTCAGTCTGTCGCCCGGACTGGAGTGCAGTTGCACGTTCATGGCTGACCTCAACCTCGACCTCCTGGGCTCAGGCAGTCCTTCCGGCTCAGTCTCTGGAGTTGCCGGGACTACAGGCATGCGCCACTACACCTGGCTAATTTAAAATTTTGTGTGTGTGTGTGCATGGAAATGAGGTCTCACTCTGTGGCCTAGGCTGGTCTTAGACGCCTGGGCTCAAGCAATCCTCCAGCCTCAGCCTCCCAAAGTGCTGGGATTACAGACACAAGCCACCGGGCCAAACCAGAGCTTCCTTTTTTCTAATCCTCACAGACAAATGGTTTTCTGTTTTATGATTAACAGAGAGAGCCCCGCTACTGCCTGACCCTCCGCCCTGAGGCCATTTGGGAAATCTCAGCCAGACCCAAAGGGCTTCCGTCTAGGCTGGGGCGGGCATGGTTACTGGGCTTCCGAGATCTCAAACCTTCCTCTCCACTGTCAAGGTGAACAAAAAGAGCAGGTGACAAGAATGTCACTGTGCTCACAGGTAGGGATTTGTGACTGAGACCTTGTCTCTGGCCATCGTCATTTGCTGCCTGTGTCTCCCTCCTATTCCCAAAGCCCAATCCATTCCTGCCAGTGCCGATCCACGCTGAAGCCAACACTGAGTCCAAGCATATCCCAAAGATTTCCCTCCCTCTACCAGGCAGCAGGTCCTCTGTGGGGGACATAGAGGTGGCCAAACACAAGGCTTCGTCTCAGGTTGTGCCATGAAGACAAAGCAATCGAAACATGAAGAGAGGAGCAAAGACCCCTGTGGACTAGGATAATCAGGGCAGTCTCCCTAGGGGAGGTGAGATTTCAAGTGAGGTTTAAATTTGGAAGATAAAGATCACGGGAGACGGGCCACTGGCGAGGATGGGGAGTGGGTGAAGAAGGCACATCCCAGAAAGACCCCACAGGACAAGCCTATTCCAGAAGCATGAGGGTAACACTGCTGGTGGGAACATCAAACAGGCTGCCGATTTGGAAAACAGTCTTCAGTTCTTCAAAAGGTTGAACACAGAGTCACCCTATGACCCAGCAGTTCCACTCCTAGAGACATGCCCAACAGAACTGAACACATACGTTCCCACAGAAACCTGCACACAAGTGTTCATAGCACACGTTGTTTGGAAACAACCCGAATATCCATCAACGGATAAGTGGATCAACACAACGTGTTGTGGTCCTGCAATGGAATATCACTCCGCCATCAATAGGAATGCAACCCTGATACACGAAAGAAGTCATTGGCTAAGCACTTACAGTATTCACTCCATTTTTGGAAATGACCAGAACAGGCACACCTATAGAGACAGAAAGTAGATTAGCGGATGCCAGGAGCTGGCAGTGTGGGCTGGGGAGGAATGGGGAGTGACCGCTAGTGGTATGGGCTTCTCTCTGGGGCTGGAGAAAATGTTCTAAAACGGGTTGAGGCGATGGTCACTCGGTTTGGTGAGGGTACCACAAACTATTCAAGGGTACGATGCACATGGGTGGGACTGCATGACATGTCAGTTGCGTCTCCATAGAGCAGTTCAGAAAGCAAGAAGAGGAAGAAACACAAGGGTAGGTCTTGGCCCAAGAGTCCTCAGTCTTGTTCTTAAAACTTTACCCTTGGCCGGGCTCGGTGGCTCAGCCCGTAATCCCAGCACTTTGGGAGGCCGAGGTGAGTGGATTGCCTGAGCCCGCGGGTTCGAGACCAGCCTGGGCAACTTGGCGAGACCTCATCTCTACAATAAATCAAAAA
>CAUYQG010223330.1:0-36397 GCA_963574415.1 Tarsius wallacei | reverse complement strand
CAACATATTACCACAAGAAAATGACTGACAGTGGTGGGAAACTATGGGGGGGGGATAAGGGAAGGGATTAATGGCAGTAAATACCTGTCTGGGGATGGGGGGACACTCCTTATCAACAAGGGTGCCTGAACGAGACATATTTGTGTACCTAACCCTTAACTGTACCCCTCAATATCACAATTAAAAAAATACTATATATATATAAAAAAAAAAACCCAAGCATTTCATCTCTCAAGTATCTTTCAAGCTTTTACCTGCCTTCTGGTAAAACTACTATGGAGGTATATTTGGGATCATTTCTGCTCTATGGGGAAGAAGGACTCTGGCCTATAAACCTCAAATACTAAAAATGACCTCATCTCCAGTACTGAGGCAAAGGCAGTAGCTGAGGTAAAGGATAAGCCCTGACAGGCACCCAGTCAATGCCAGGGACGTCTCTGCCCCAGGGAGAAGCAATAAACGAATGTGCACAAGATTTAAGACATGGGTAAGCTCTCTAAAGGAGGCTGACAGTGTGTGACAAAATAACCCACAAGGGCAGCCTCCAACTCCTGCCTGGCTTGCTATCCCCCACACTGCAATAGACGTTCTACCTAATCATTTAATCCTCATGGGAGTGAGGCAGAGAAGAGTATCTCCATTTTGCAGATGGGGAAACTGAGGCCCAGCAGTTAAGTAATGTGCCAAAATCATCACACAGCTATGAAGAAGAAGAGTGGGGTTAATTCAAACCCAGCAGTCTGGTTCCAGGGCCCAGGCACCAACCACTCCCCTTGGCTGCCTCTCCACTGAGAGCCTAGAGGATACATCTATAAGCAAATGGGTCAGGATAGTGTTGGGGCAGGAGAGGCACCTAGCACAGGAAGAGCACACACAAAAAGCCACAAGGTGAGAATGTGCAAAGCACATGCGAGCAGTCTCCAGGAAGCTGTGGGCAGCACTTAAGCAGAGATGGGAAGGGTGGTATGAGGAGGAGGCCTGGGCCTGGAGTAGACATAGGAGGGTGGTCCAAGGGAGGAGACCCTGGGCCTGCAGCAGACATGAGAGGGTGATCTAGGGAGGAGATCATGGGCCTGCAGAAGACACAGGAAGATGGTCCGAGGGAGGAGGCCATGGGCCTACAGCAGTCACAGAAGAGTGATTGAGGGAAGAGAGCATGAGCTTGTAGCAGATATGGGAAGGTGGTCTGAGGAAGGAAGCCCTGGGCCTGCAGCAGACACAGGAGGGTGGTCCAAGGAAAGCTGGAGACATGAAAGCCAGGTCAAGCACAGTCTTGGGGCTATGGAATAAGTTGTTTTATTCCAGACACAAAGGCAAGTCGCTAAGGGCTGCAAGAGCAGGGGTAAGAATTACCTCTGGCTGTCACAGGACAGCACTGACAGAGTAAGAGAAGTACAGGGCCTTGTCAGGAGGCTTCCACAGAGACCAAGGAGAGATGACATTGTCCTGCCAGCCCCTGGGCAGTAGGGAGACATGGAGAGGCAGGGACCTGGATGGGGGAGGTTGAATGAGAGACAGCAGGTGCTAGAGATGTGACAGAGGGGAAAGCAACATGGCGAGGACGACTGCTAGGTCTCTAGCAGCTGCATGTGTATTGGCGACATTCCTTTGAGGAAAAAGGCTAGGAAGTTTAGGAAAATGAAGTACTGCTTTCAGATGCTCAGTTTGCACACCTGTGTGACATCAGTCTGAAGGGGCAGGTGTGGGAGACAACCTGGCATGCTGGGCCAGAGGGCCACGTGGAGCTCGAGGTGGAACGGCCTCCCTGACAGTTTCCCTGGGTGTCTCCAAGTCACCAAGCACAAACAGCCTCAGGGCTCTGTTCTACCCCAACAGCAGGCTCCCTCCCAGCTCTGTCCAGGTGTAGACCCCATCATCCATCCTGCCACACGGCCAACCCCGGCATCCTGCACAACCCCATACACGTGCCTGGAGTACCCACCACCACTGCCTGAATAGTGGCCCTCAGCATCTGCTCCCCAATATTCTCTGGCCAGAGGGACCCTTCTACTCTACAGCTCTGAATGCATGCTCCCAAGCACAGTGGCTCCACTCCCAGAATAAAGGCACGATTCTAGGCTGTGGCCAAGGTCCTGTACACCTCACACAGGCCCTGAGCATCTCGACTAGTTCTATGACTGGGAGGGAGTAGATCCATCCCCCAGATCATGCTGCCCTCCCTACTCCATCTGCATATCAGGCTTCTGGCAGGGCTCAGAAGCTTAGCTTAGCGCTTCCAGCATTTGCTATTTGTCTTCTATTACTGAAGAGAAGATATGTAACCATCTCACAGTGGAAAATACTCTTTTTAAAGAATGGAAAGGGCCAGTCTCCCTGCTCTGCTCTTACCTGAAGGGCACCATTGAGGAGGCAGGGGAACACATGTCCCTACATCCAGTTCCCAGCAGAAAACACAGAAAAGAAGCCAAACTTGAAGAGGAAGCTATGTGGGACCATCTGAAAGGAGGAGGCGGTTCCTACAAGTCCCAAGCTGGCTTCCCCAGAGGTCCCCTTACCTCTCATGAGCACTTCTGATGGCATTGACAGAGTCTTTCTCTAGTATGATCAACCCCCAGGAATGACCAGAGAGACCTCAAAGAAGAGGGTGAGGACATGAGCAGTTCTTTCCAGATGCAATTCCAAAGACAGAAACCACCACCCACTAAAGGAAAAAGAGGATGGGTGATGGGGGCAGAAAGGGATGCCCCTTAACAGCCTCTCAGAGGGGCAGTATGAGGACACAGGCCCTGCAGCAGCCAGCAACAACCTGCAGGAGACGTCAGGGTCGGCAATGTTGATGTTCCCCCCCAGACTGTCCTGCTTCCAGACTTCTACCTGAGGCCCAGCACACTCATGGGGAGTGTGGGGAGGAAGATGTACCTTGCCTCTCTTGTTCCCTGTGGACAGGATCAGCTCACTTACTCTTCCCTGCAGAAGGTGGCATCTGGAAGGAGGAACTGGGCCACTTAGCCCAGCCTGTCTCATCTCTTCTTCTTTGGCAAGGCCCATCTACACCAAGGTGCTTGGGTATCTTCTACCATGTGGAAAGGGCTTGTCCCCAGGTAATTTGAGATGAAGGATTAGCCACCTGGCCATAGAAAGCTCCTTTATCCAAAACAGAGCCTGTATCTGATCTCCACCTGCCTGTCTATGACGTATGTGGCTCTCTCAACTAGTCCAGAACTTGAGGGGGTAAAAGAGGGGTGTTAAATATGGAACCAAATACCCCCACTGTGTAATTCTCCCTCAGACAGGCACCTGGGGAGACCCTCGCTCACAGAGCCCATCCCAGACATCCAGGGACCAAGAGGTGGCAGTGTAACACTTCCAGCCAATAAGCCAGAAGTTCAGGGTTCCTATACCACTTACTACTTTCCTGATGAAGACACTACCCTTTCCTGCTTCCATTCCTTTCTGCTGGATCATCAGGTCGGAGACAGAACTCTCAGCACGTGACCCAAGGGGCCCAGCAAGAGAAGAAAAGTGTGCCCTAAAACAGGAAAGTGGAGAGACACAGATGGCAATAGAGACGGCTGTCCCCGTCCCAGGCTGCTTACTTCTCAGATGCTGGCCCAGGATGGAAAGGCCACGTGAGCTGGTTTTTCTGTCACACACTGCTGAACTGACCCTGCCCCATCCGTAGCCAAGAAAGATGCCAGGAGCATGTGCTATGGCCAGGCCTGCCACAGGAGCCAGAGCCACCACAGGAACCGAGATGGTCTTAACCTTCTAAAGGCTTTCAGGTGGGGCACAGGACTGACATTTCACGTGCTCATGAAACAGGGTCACATCAAAGGGGCATGGGAGCAAAGAGATGGCCATTCCAAGAAGACAAGATTTGAGGTGATGACTGAACAAGGAGCAGGTGGTGGCCTCATGACCTCAGAGCCATTCTCCACAGAAGGGGCTGCAGACACACAAGGAGCCACCACACAGGGGAAATGGAGGGAGATGGGCCAGGGATCAGGACTGGGAACTTTCTCTGAAGGACTGACCTCTCCTGTTGTGATGGAGGGTCATGGGAAGGGGTCAAGCTGGGGGCTACATGATGGGATTTGCACTTCAGAAAGGTCACTGCAGTGACCCCATGAAGGATGGACTACAGGAAATCTGCACCTAGGAAGCCAACAAGGAGATTACTGTGGCTTAGGCCAGGGCTCCAAAGGGAAAAGACGAAAGGCCTCACCGAGATGGTGAGTGAAAGGTGAGAGAAAAAGGAAAGGAAATCATCTCTGTGGGAAGCAGGAAGGGGCAGGAAGGACAGGAGACTGAGGAGGATTCATGATTCATAAAGTTCCAAGCCACACATGTGGTCTGCTTGTGTGATTGTTCAACACACAGATACTGCATCTCTAGAAATTTCCATGAGAGCAAGGGCATGTCTCATTGGCTCCTCTCTCTATCCCCACATGATGGAGGGACTGGAGGATGGCAGGAGACAGCTATATGGACCTGAAGCCCACCAGGACAGCCGTCTGAGGATCCTGTGAGCCCTTGTGTGCGCGGGGCTTCAGCAGGGCCACATACAGTGCTGCAGAAACCATTGGGCACAGGCGCACATGCGCGCACACACGCACACACACATACACACGTGCGCGCACGCACACACACACACAGCACTTGGGGCTGCTTCTTCACCAGAGCACATGCCTGACTTTGTGGGGCACCTGGCAGCACAGGAATGTGGCCGACAGTGCTGGTGCCAAAACAGCTCAACTACATCCCCACAAAATCTGTAATTCAAAAGCATCCTAGGGAATTAATCAAAACTCTCAAAAATGTTACTTGGAGATTTTCCAGTATGAAGGTAATTTCTGAAAACAAATGTGTATGGGTCTAGAATGAGCTCCAGCGCCTGGGAAGCCAAACCACCACTCCATACAAGGACACTGACCACAGAGGCTATGAGGTAGGGGTCTTTTAAAAAACTCAAAATACATGTGAAATGTGGTATTCTAACAGACAACTACTCACAGAGTTGTATACAGTGCTTCTGGATGTGTTGGAACAAACAATTTGATATATTTTATTTCTCAACAGAGCCTCACATTTTAAACAAAATCACCAGAAAGCCATCTTAAGGTGATGCCTTTCAGCCACAGGGATAGTCATACAAATAATCCAGTGAGTCACAATTTGAGAACAACCTCATCAATGACTAAAAAATCACCAGTAAAAATGAAGTGATACAAGGCAAGTTCTTGAATTCGATTTTATCAAACATTTTCTGAGCAAGCACTGTGTGCTGCACAGGGTTACAAAGCTCAATCCTCATGTGTTTAAAAAGGCAGGTAAGAGACAGGTACCCCAAGTTAAGACACAAAGTCGTGAAGTCCTAGGATGCCACCTGCAGGCCCAGGAGGAATCCTGGCCTGACGCATCAACCTTCAGTGCTTCTCTGCAGCACAGCCAGCCCCATGCTCACTCCTCTTAGAAAAGAGCACAGTGAGGAAGGAAGATGAGACCAGGCCAAAGGCAGACAGGCAGACCGTGAAAACGTGGCTGCATCCATGCAACAGCACATTTCAAAGATAGCTGCTCCTAGCCTCAGAAGACCCAGAATGTTCCAACACTCTGAACCTTCACCACAAACAGGTTAAGACCTATTTCCAGAACCACAGAATGAAAAGCAAGAGGTGGCAGAAAAACACGATGTCAGAGAAGAGCAGTTGTGTGGCCCAGCCAGTACAGCACCCACAGAATATCGGCTTCTTTCCTACTCCTGCCATGCATGTCAGGCAGATGCTTCTGGACACCTGTCAGTGGGAGCAGTAACCAGACCTGGAACAGCCAAGCCTGGTGCACCTATACCTGGGCTTGTGAGAGGAGTCCCTGCAACCCTAGATCTAGGTCCTGCAACATTCTCCCACCTAAGACTCAGAGGCCACCTAAGACTCAGCAGAAATCTGTGGGATCATCCCCTGCTCCCCACTACTGGTGAGGAAAGCCAAAAAGCAACCCAGCAAGCTGCCAGGGATTGCCACTGAAGACATGTGGGGTGGGGGTGAGATCCAGGCATAGTATGGGCAGTGACTGTGCAGCTTCCTTCCTCACAAGGCTGCTTATTTTAGAACCTTGATTTCCTGGTTTTCATTGTGCCTATTGTGTGAATATCTGGGAGTGGGGGCAGGAGCTGAGATTCATCAAAAAGGTTTCAGGGACCTGGGAATAGATCACCCAGCTATCTATAGAAACAGAGATAAGATATCCTTGACTTTAGAAAATAAGATGGAATACTAATTTTGACATCTCTAGTACCTAGGCTCCATCATCAAGAAAAAGAAGTTAAAAAATTTTAAGTGTGATGATGAATTACTCCTATTTTATAGGAATGGGAGGCTTTATTTATTAAAATGATTTTTAAATTATTATTCAGGTAAAGAATTAGATTTACACTATAAAGAGCTTCACTGATTTCTTCCATTCTGTCTGCCATGTTTTGGTACGATCTCTAATTTTTTCCATTACTTCAATATTTATAGAAAGATGTTTTGTTTTTCCTGTGTGGTGAGACTATTAGTATCAATCTATTCAGATGACTTATAAATACCAATAAATAAAATGTATCAACATTTAAAACTCCAAAAGGAGCACAATAATGGGGAAAAATACTTTTGACGAAGGCTCCTGGATTCTGATTCTAGTTGAATCCCATAACTGCTACCTTCAAAAAGTAAATTCCAAAGTATAACTATACCAAAAATAGATAATATATATTCCTATAAAAAAAATTATTTTACGCTCATTTTTTAAAAATCCTAGGTCAGAAAGTCCAAGCAAACAAAAGGACCAGAGAGATTTCTCTCCTCCTCAGCAGAGATTCCAGTTGGTTAAAAAAAAAAAAAAAAGGTCATCGTGCAGGATGAGTGAGGAGAGGGAAAGTGCTAATGGCGGTGGGTCTCAGCTCAGGACCAGGTCACACCATCTGGGCTGCACCTTCTCAGTCAACAGCCCAGTAGTATTGCTCTGCAGACCCAGTGTTTAAGGACCAGAAGCAAGGGCCACCACTGACCATACCTGTTACACACCCTATTGCTCTACATCCTCCTCAGGAAATGAGAAAAGAAGAAAGTTGATCTCCAGGGTCTTTTAAATTGTTCCAAATAAATAAAATAGAACTATTTTCTCTTATTTAAAATAAAGCACTATTTTAAAATTAAAGACAAATTAACTTTGCAAAGGATTTAAAAAGCAGAAATCCAAATCAGTTTAGCAGAAAGATGAGCAGATGGATTTCTGAGGCCCAGTGGCCTGCTTCCAAATTTCCCAAGCTAGCACACTGTGATGTTTAGACTCCATTTGGGGTCTTCTAGCTCCTCCTCCCACAGGAAAACCTCATTTTCCCTGGACTTGAAGCTGCCCACCAAGGGATACCTAATTATGGTGGGGGATGGTGACCAGGATCCCTTCCTGGGAGCCACAGTTGCTAGAGACACAGCCATCCAGCGAGACCATGAACAGCACCCTACATCCCCACAGCTCTCCCTCTGAGCTACAGAGACCTCACTGGTGGGGAACAAGGTCTCACAGGATCCAGAACTGCAGCAGAAATCTGTGGGATCATCCCCTGCTCCCCACCACATGTTGACAGTTTATGTACCAAGAAAAGTGTCACTTCACCAATCGTCTCCAATTACTGTACTGCTACAATCCTTTAATCACTAACATTTCCTAATGTGAAAGTCACCAGATTCAAGTCTTTTGTCTTCTCATCATAAGAATTCAGGAAAAGTAGAAATAATTACATAAGTAGTTAGGCTAAACGTCAACTAGCATCAAAGCAGGGAATTTCAAAGTCGAAGCAGTGGAAGAAATCAGATTGATTTAGGGTTGATTTAAAATAATACCAGGGGCAAAGACAAGTTGATGTCTGAGTAAGGGGAAAATTGGCAAGGACAGTCAAAACAGGAAAAACACATGACTTAAACATATAGCAGAACATATGCTCCACGTAGAAAGGGGCTGAGTGATTCCATTCACTGCTATACCTTCAGCATCCTAAGTGCTCAAAAAATACTTATTCAAAGATTGCATAAACATATGAATAAAAAAAGTCCTAGATGACAGTAAAAGAAGACGAAGAGCTGCATGAATATGGCAGCAATGTCTCACATTTAAGGAAAGTTGCTATCACAGAACCCACACTGTTTTTTCTAATAAAGCCAGTGCCACAACAGTAATCACAGGTCAGATGCTCAATTTTTCAATTAAAATCATTACAAACCCTGTATTTGCCATCTGTAAATAAGGCAGCCTAGGTAATTCTTAGGGGGGGAAATGTTGAGCTATAAATGCACAGAATAGAATACAAGGATGACATAAAAATAAACAAGGTATTCAACACACAAGTGAGAACACTCTGGTGTCAGAGGTCAGAACAGGGGCCAGCCTGGGAAGGGTAGGAGCTCTGAGCTGGATAAGCATTAGCAAGCCTCTGGGGCTGATCTCAGTGATGGTCATGTGAGTAGACAGAGACAGGAGAGTCGCTAGGCTGCACACTCAGGCCTGCTCACGAGACAAGACCGTCGCATTTTCAGGAATTTTGTCAACCAGTTGGCAGTTCATTGGTAGCCCGAAATAGGCCATAGTAGTAATATTTATACCTTGGGAATTGGCAAATGCTACAAATCAGGGCTTTTCACGCCCCCGTTCTCCTTCCCCACCAAAAGCCAGGTGTTAAACACTTACACCATCATATCTATCTTACAATAAGTAAACTATATCTCAAAAAAATGAGAAAACTGAGGGTGGGGGTGGGACAGGCTCCTTTTTAAAAAGAAGAAGGTATTAAAATAAATAGAAATTTTAATTTTGTAGTGCTTAAAAGTAGGATTTTCCTCAGAATGCAGAAATGTTTAACATCAGGAAATCTATTAATGAAATTTGCTACATTAACAGATGGGAGGGGAAAACCATATGATCATCTCAACAGATGCAGAAAAAGCATACAGTAAAATTCTGCTATTTATAATAAAGATTATTTTAAAAAGAACTCTCAGCAAACTAGGAAAAGGTAACATGCTAAACCAAATAAAGGGCATTACAAAACAACTACAGAAACATCCCACTTAATGAGGAAACACAAGAGGCTCAGGAACAAGAGAAGAAGCCTGCTAATCATTGCTGCCCTCCAGACACTACACTCAGCATGGTACCAGACATCCTAGCCAATTAATAAAGAGGGAAAAGTACAAAGGTTACAGAGGAAGATGCATGTTCATAACAGGATATTCTATCTAGAAAACATGAGACGCAAACGACAAGCTGTAAATACAACATACAAAAATCAATAACTCTCCTACACGGCAATAATAAGCATTTAGAAATGTCACTGAAAAAGCCATTAGTGTGTAGTATTTCTGATCCCTGGGCAAAGGGCAGACTACTCAAAGGCTGAGGCAAATGGCTAGCCAACTGGAAAAAATATTATATTCTGACCTCATACAGACCAAAACACTAAATGTGAAAAACAAAACATAAAACTACTAGAAGAAATAAAAGAAGAATAAGACTACTGAAGTAGGAAAAATGTTCTCACACAAGACCCAAAAGTCATATAGGAAAAGACTCACAAATCTGACTATAGTTAAAACTTCTTGTTAGAAAAAAAAATCAATCAAACCAAGGATAAGTGAGGTAAACACTTGCACCATGGAAGAGACCAAGGCAGGGACTCCTCCTACCTTCCTGGTTACTGTCAGCTCTGCTTTTTCAACATTTTATTTTGAAATTTTAGACTTACAGGAAGGCTAGAAAATAATTCAGAGAGTTCCCATAAACCCTTCTTCCAGCCTCTCCTAAAATCATAGATTTGTAAGATGTGAACCTGAAGAGAAGCTGAGAGAAGGATATATCAAAATTAGGAAATATACATTGCATGATACTATTGGCTAAACTACAGACCTTATTTGAATTCTGCAGTTTCTCTACTAATATCCCCTTCTGTTCCAGAATCCTGTCCAGAATCTCATGTTGTATTGGGTTGTCATGTTTCCTTAGTCTTATCCAAGCTGAGCTGCTCCTCAGCCTTTCCTTGTTTTCAAGATCTGGATACTTCTGGAGGGCACTGGAAGTTCCTCTCCTGGAGAGTGGCTGGTACTTCCTCGTGACTAGACTGTGATTGCGCATCTGTGGCAGGAATGCCCACATGAGGATGTGCCTGTGCCACATCAAGGAACACGTGATAACAACTGTCTCATCGGGTGACGTTAACCTTGATTGCCTCGTGAGGTGGTGTCTGCTGGCTTGTTCTACTCTAAAGTTACTGTTGTTCCCTTTTCAATAAATAAATAACTTGGGGGAAGAGATATGCTGAGCCGAGACAAATATCCTGTTTCTCTCCAAGCTTTTGCCCACTCACCTAGCATCATGCATGTAGCACGCCTGAAGTAACAGTTTCTGTGACGTTTGCCCGAAGCTGACTTTCTATTTTCTCATTTCTCCTACATTGATTGGCTGGAATGTTTCTGTCAGGAAGAGATGCTCCCTTCTTCCTTATTTATTCAACTATTTATGCCTATCAGTAGGCAGTGATATTTCTTTATCATATGGATTACACATCACATCTATAATCTCATTCCTTATTTCCCTGCTCAAATGGACCCCACTGGCCATAGGAGTGCCTCCTGTTGGCTCCTGTGCCCTTTCGACATGCCCCATCCTTTGTGAGCACTTTCTTACTTTCTAGCACCAACCAAGGTTCCAGACTCATCTTCTCTGAGGAGCCCTGCTTAGTTTCATGACAAATAATTCTTAGGTATTGCAGGGCAAGTGTCCAGACATTGCCTCTTTCCCCTACATCTGGCTTCTTTCTACCTCTTCCCTGGGGAGTAGCCCCTGGACAAGGCTGGTCTCTGCAGGATATGCACGTGCCCTGTAGCAAGTCATGGGATTAAGAGTCACAGGATGCAGGTGACCAAGCAACCTAAAGACAATGTAGCCGGCACTCTTGATCAATGTGATTGTAAACACTGTATGGGAGTTTAAATAATTAACTTGCTTGACTATAAAACTGTTTGCTGTGCTGTTCAAGGCATAGATTCTTTAATCACAAACCCACTGCCATCAGTGACTCTCCCACAAGTGTAATAAACCAGTGTCTCTCCCTGATGGACTGCCAGGTGACTTCTTTGGAATATGTAAACATTACACGTAGGCCCTCTCAGATTGGGGTTACCATGTTACAGGTACACTCACTGTTGGACGTCACTGCCTCCAGGCCTGCCCAACAGACAGAGTTGGAGGATATGTCTGGAGGTATATACTAAACCATACACGTAACATGTGCATCTATGTTAACTTCTGCTTCTGTCTGCACATGCATTTGTTAAAGAACACAGGGTCACACCATACCTGATTCCAACGCAGCAGCATGGGCTCCCTATACCATCCTCCTTTCCTTCTGTTTCACTTCTTCCTGGGGCAGGGAGAGACCTGGCTCTCATTCCTCACTGTGAAGCTGCTTATTTGTTCAACCCCCACATATACATAGAGTAGCTCCATACTGCTGATCCTTAACCCTATGAGAAACAAGTCTACTACTACAGCATTCTGTATAGTTTTTTTTTTCTTCAGCCTCACAAAATCCAGGCAATATATTGTTTTCCCTAATAAGGTTAACACTTTTCTTCCCACCCTCTGTGCTGTGGCTCTGCTGTTTTGTACCACAGTGAGGCGTGTGTGTTTCTGCTTGTATTCCATTTGGGCCCCCATATCCTGGCTGGTGTGTTAACCATCTATTTAGCTGTGGGTATATGAAGTACTGCTGTGGTAAGCCGGGCTGCTCTAAATGTCTTCAGAGAAGTACTGCACCCACCCCTCCAAGCCATTGACTGCTCTGCCTCCCCATTTCCACCTGCCTCTGTAGTCACCAGTCTCACTGTTTCTAGCTTCTCCCTCCTAGATCTCCTCTGCATGAGTGAACAGAGATAGCATGTGTTCTCCTGCATCCCCTTCTTCTCATGTGAAGGGCAGAATTCAGATGTCCTTTGGCATTTGCCTTGTTCACGTCCACATGAACTGGAAACCGCTTCCAAACAATTAACAGAGAAAGCGCTGATCTGCCGAGGACTTGGTTGTGTGGATATACCAGCATGTGTTCAACCCTCTCCTGTGTATGGACATTGAGGTTGTTTCCACATGTATCTTCATATTGCTGGAGGTATACCTCTAAGGCAGATTCCTAAAAATGGACTTGCTGGGTCCCCAGGGTAAGTATATATATGGTTTTGCAAGTTGAATGTGGTTTTTAATATGCCCAATAGTAGTACTTCATGGATTTCCTCTTCTGACGAGAGAGAGAAAAACCAAACACTGGGAAAGAGTTCATCTGATGAGGCCCTAATAGTGTATACCATACATAGGGTGGTCATCTTAAGAAGTCCTAATAGTTTCTGTTCAGCATTATAAACATGCCATTTCATCCTGGAAGAAATATGTGCACAACTGTTCAAGAAGCTCAATGCACATCACAGACATAGACTTCAAGAGCAAGCCACTAAAATCAAACAAATGGTCTTTCTAGCGCTATCAATATCAAACAAATGCTTTTTATCATAACCCCATTTCAAAGCTCTTATTAGCAGCCCCTGGGAATCTACCTAGGAGAAATGAAAATACACATCCACACAAAAACATGTTTGTTAATGTTCAGAGTAGCATTATTCATGAGAGACAAAAAGTGGAAACAACACAAAGTCCATCACCAGTGAGGGATAAATAAGACATCTGCTATCCATATAATGGAGTTACTAGTCAGCAACTAAAAGGAACAAACTACTGGTACATTCTACAACATGGGTACACCGGAAAAACACGTCGTGTGGAAGAAGCCTGACACAAAAGACTACACAGATTCTATTTACATGAAATGTCTAGAAAAGGCAAATTTAGACATGTAGACTGCCTATGGCTGGGGCAGGGAATAGGTGTCAACGGCAAACAAGCACCAGGAACATTTTGGGAATGATGAAAATGTTCTAACACTGGACTGTGGTGATGGCTGCACAACTTAGACATTCAAGAAAAATCACTGAACTGTCCATGGTAGCTGTTCAAGACAAAAGAAAACAAACCTCCTTAGAATACCTTTCCTACCTTTTATTTTTCTGCCCATGTCTTCCCAGAGCACTCTAAAAAGATGAACATTTAACCATAATGTGATCATACTTGTAGTCTGCATTGTTTCCTTCACAATCAGTAAGCCTGGGAAAACATCTGGATCAATTCTTCGACACACTGTGAAGAAGTGCACAGATGTGGCTACAGGACTACCCTGACCTAGCTTCACATATGGCACAGTGTCTGGTAAATCCAAGCTGTCTTTTCCAGTCCACAGCATAGCTCAAAATCACTGTCAACAAAAAAGAAAAAACCTCCCTTTTCCTACATCAAGGGCTTACATGACATACAGAACCAAAATTCATCAGGTACCTCTTTGTGCCTATGCTGCACATAATGTGTGCCTGTAGCTGCCTCGTGCACAGAGAAGCCACGGTGAGCTGAGCTGGAGACTGCATGCCAGGCCTACATGAACGGCACATGATCAATAACATCCTGTAGGTTTATGCAATACTAGCTTTTTGTGTGTAAATATAATCAATTCCCTCACACAGTGTCATTAAGAGGGATAAAATTAAAGAACAGAAAGCTTCACTATGAAATGATCAAATATGCCAATCATTCACCAGCATGTAGGTGAAAATCATCTATGATATGACACTGAAAAGTACAGAAGGAGAAAACCCTAGAGTAGAAGGCTACTCTATGTTAATCCTACAGCACATATGCAGAACAAGCAGTCAGTAGGCTGGAAAAAGGGTTCTCCTCTGATCACTTCTAAAAACTAGCCAATTATTATGCAAGTGACCAAAAACCAGCTGAAATGTTATGCAAGTGATTTCTTCCCCCCACAGGATTTCAGTGATGGTAAAATCTAGGTGGAACGCTGGGATCCCAAATTTTTACAGTTCTGAAATTCTATGATTCATTCCCATGAATATCATGTCTTTCTGAATTAAGATTTGTCGGCATCTACTTCCCAAATCAGCTTCTGTATGAAGCAAATAATTATTCACTGCTTATTGCTTGTGCCACTACTTTCCTGGAACTGTTAATTTAAATAAAATGTATTACTTGAGGTTCTTTAAAAGCCTAGATAACTGGTCGGTAAAAATAAAGTTTCAAGGTATTAAGGAAAGGTAATCCTCTCAAGTATTCCACAAAAGAACACTGTATTATAACAGAAGCAAACTTAAAACCTAAGGCAATCCTGTTTAACTGTTATCTTGGGTAGACAGATCTATTCTGTAAAGGAGTCAAATTCAAAATGACCAAAACTAATAAATATGCATCTGATATGACTAATTTTATTCATATCTAGAATAGACTGGACATAAATAGTCAAATTATTGTTATTTAAACCGTGGCCCGACCACATAAATCTCTAGAAAGTACTACCTCTAGAGTGACGACAGCTTTTTATGTTTAGGCCTAGGGCAAGTGAAATGTGTAGATTAACAGTAAGTGTTTTCCACCATTCTTCATGTAGTGGTCATGGGTCACATCTGTGGCCACCCAGAATCTTTTGAATACCCTTTCTCTACTTGGGGACATCCCCCTGGAATGAGTACAGTCTCCCTAAGACATACTCAGAATTCCATTTCCTGATCTGGCAGAACCAGGGTGCACAAGAGATAGGCTCCACCAATCTGATGCCCCTACACAAAACCTCAACTCAAAAGAGAGAAATCTGAGAAAGCAGGTGCCTGGTAGAATCTATTTCTGAAAAGGGAAGACAATGAGACAAGAGAGACTTGGGCTTTAGGTGACAGCAGTTGGCAAAGGGCCTGCTAGCAGCATCCAGCATTCCACGCATGGTACACACAGTCCCAGGGTAACCGGGTAGCGTGCCTGATTCCAGAGCCCCACAAAGATCCTGAGAAGCTACCTTGCATCCTTGAGTAAATTCATTTTCTCACAGAAATCAGCTCTCTCTAAGTGAGTTAATATTCGGTGGGTTAAAGAACTTATACCCTACTGCTACTAACCAAAAAGAAGAAAAAAACGAAACTGGATTTCTGTGCAGGGCCTGTAAGCACAGGCACAGGAATACAATGCAGCTTTCTACCTCATTCTCCCATCTGTTACATGCTAACAACCTCCATTTCTAACTTTACAATTTTAGAAAGGGGGCTAATTAAATATTAACTACTACTAAATAATCTTTAGTTAGTTATGATAAATTCCAGACTTACAGAACTGAAAAACAATCCCTGTTCAATTTAACTCAAGATAACTCAGTCTAGACTCCTAACACTAAGAAAATGGAGAAAGAAATCATCTCTAATCCTCTAGAGTCTCATGTTTCCTTGTGCAATCAGAATCCATCCTTCCAGCTCCCTAGATCCTAACTCCTAAGCTTGTTTGGCCCCCAAGGCCCACCCCCTACTTCCCAACACCTCATCTCTTTCCACAGAGCCACTGACTCAGGAGAAGGGACAGGACACTATGGCAAGTGCCAGCCTCGCGTGGGCCTCAGGGGCCATAGTGTGAAGTGGCATGGTGTCACCCACTTTTAGGACTACCCACAGGTTCCACAATGAGTACTTGCTGGGCAAATGAATAATCCTTGAAACACTCAGGATTTATGATTTCACTCCTCCTTACAACAATCTTGGAGAAGTGGAATGAGCCTTAGAAACCACCAAATCAACTGCCCTCACTTCACGCTCAAGGAGCCTGCAGCAGAGACGTGAAGTCAATGGACCTTCTGGTTCAAAGGCAGGACCGGGATTACATGCCCACTTTCCCAAATGTGAGGATACTTTCCTGTTTGCTCCTCTACCAAAGAATTTATAAGTCATGCTTTCTCCAATTTTTAAATCCTTTAAGCCTCCACAATTGAATCAAATATATTTTTCATACTATTTGGCTGCTTTTTCCAGAATTATTCAAAGTATTTCAAATTGACATTTTTGTCAAGATATGGTTATAACTATTACTTCAGAGAATGCATTTCACCTACACCTTGTCCAACAGAGGTTAAAACGATGCTGGCAGAACATGGCTATTTTTTATAGGATGCGTCCTCCCTGTTTACAACAGATTAATTTACTCTGTTGCAATTTTATGGTTTTATAACAATTTTCAATGTTTTGTAAATGTTTCTATTCTACAAAGATACGCGTGGAAATCTGGAGATAACACAGACATATGGGGCATAAATATATGACTGATTCACCAAGTACAATAGGATGTGGGGGGGCTGTGTGGGGAGGTGGAAAAAAGCATACGTTTTCGGAGGCAGACAAACTTGCTCAGTTCAGGTTCTGCCACTTACTACTTACAGAAAAGTCAGAGAACGTTCAGCAAATGTGCATGAATGCTTGCTACCTGCCAGGCATGGTTCAGCACCCTCAGGATAGATTCAGAGCAACAGTCCTGCCTTCCTGAGGCTTCCATCCCAGGCGGCCTGTGTGGGGAGGAAGGGAGCGGTGAGTACAGACCAGAAGTCAATAGAACCACAAACAGGGCATGTGACACACAAGGGAGCACAAGGAACAAAGTAAGGCCTGCCATGTGCTCCTGCAATGGCTAGAGCCAGGGCCCCTGGGGAAGGTGGCAAGAGGACTCTGAGCAGGGGGAGTGGAGTGATCTGTCCTACATACAAAGGCTTGGCTCTGGCTGCTGGTCAAGAAGGGGCTGGAGAAAACAAGAGTAGGAGAAAGGAGATATGTTGGGATGCCTGTGGTCAGCCAAGCCAGCATTATCTTATCAGTAAAGGGGTAGTTGATAGCGCCCATAACAGCAACCTCCTAAGATCATCACAGGGATTAAACTAGATTAAACTTATTTTACCATGTCTGATACATGGTAAGCACTTAATAAATGTTAGCTAAATATTATCCAGCTTTCCCAGGAAGTCACTGAGCCTCTTAGTGTCAATTTCCTGATCTGAAAAATAGGGGTAATGAGACCTTCCACGAAAGACTGTTGTGAGGAACAAATGACCTAAGTACAAGTTCCCCTATGAAGTGCCAGTCTTACTCAGTAAAAGTTTAAACTCACATGTCTGTCTGTGTTTTACAAACAATGCATTATGTGTAGACTACATGTAGTAAGCACAGTCCCTGACTTAAAATGCCCAACTTGGGGTTTCTGACTTTATGATGGTGTGAAAGCAATATAGATTTAGTAGAAATCACACCTCAGATTTTGAAAGTTAGATGTATTAAATGCACTTTTGACTTAGGATGTGCTCAAGTGTCAAGCCCCATCATAAGTTGAAGAGTATCTGTATATGTAGATATTCTGCATGTCACATCCTAGCGGCAAAGTGATCTGCAGAATCAAACAGAATCCAATACAAAATGATGTTCATAATGGAAGACTCCTCACCTCAGAGCCTCTGGGACTCAGGATCATCATCAGAGTGATCCCTCCACTCCCTTGATTCTGAGAACTGACCCACCACCACCCACCACCAAGAAAAAGCTCACCTCTGCTCTTTCTTCTCCAGCTCTACCACTTCTGTCCCCTGTGTGACCCAAAAGGCCCCAACCCACACCTCTGCTCTCACTCTTGCACTCCTTAATCCCCGGCTGAAAGCTCATGAGTCTGCACAGCCAGCCCATGTGTCTCTCCAGCCTCACCTGTCAACCCCTCCTGGACAAAGGCTACTGGGCTTCCTCAGCTATGCTAATAAGCAGGCCCTCTGGGAGGCTACTCCTTCTACCCAGAAGGGTGCTGTCCCCTCTCCTGACATGCTGAGCTCATTCTCTTCCTAAGGCCACTCTTCGGAGAGGCATTCCCAGAACACCACACCTCAGGCAGGAGCTACGCTCTGATGCCATCTACCACAGCCTTGTTTCCTTCAGTCCCATTGATAATTACAATACTGATGTTCCCTGGCATCCCGATAAACTCATAAGTCAAAAAGGTATTTAATATGTCTACCCTATCGAACATCAAAGCATAGCCTAGTCTACCTTACAGGTGCTGAGAACACTTATGTTAGCCTACAGTTGACAAACAGTTATCATCTAACACAAAGCCTATTTTATAATAAAGTATTGAATATCTTACGTAATTTACTGAATATTGTACTGAAAGAGAAAAACAAAATAAGTGCAAGGGTACCATGGTCAAGTTGAAAAATAGTTAAGTAGAACCATCATAACTTGGGACCACATGTAATTTCAAGGTCCAGCATCAGTCTCTGTGATTTGTTTACTTTCCACCACTGGAATGTTAGCTCAGAGGCAGAGACTTCATTATTTTCCTTCTCCTTCTCCATGGCATCCTTCCATGACTACTCACACAGAGCAGGCACTCAGGGAAGCCTGATCCGAGAGAAAAGAGTGAAGAGAAGTATTTCCAGAGCCATGAGAACTGGCTCTTCACTCTGCACATGGTCTGGGGAGGATGTAAGTTGGGAAAGCCTTCTTCACATTTCAGTCCCTCGGATGAACTACTGAGAAGATGGGTATCACAAAACTCTAGACCTATGAAAATCAAATAACCACAAACAACACAAACCAAAACTCATGCAGGTAAGACATGTTACCAATTTAGCAGGCAACTGTGTTCAGCTGAGTGCTGCTACACCAATGGAACACAGACACATGCACACACCACTGCCTGCCCCCATAGAGTGGGCTATGGAAGGGGTTCATCTTGAATGTCAAACTGATATTCCCCTCTACATCATCAAGACCAAGTCAGGAGCCAAGTCTTTTGGTCCTCTGAGTAGTGCTGAATTTGGTGAATAAAGGTGCCAACCTCTAGTTAATAATACTTTAAGAGAAAAGCAAAATTTTTTAATAAAGAAAAATTCTATTTCTACATGTACCCTTCTATGAAGATGCCCTTTGGCATGTTTCACAGAAAATGGGTCCTAAGTCCTAGGGCGAGAGTTCCAACTTTTCTGGATTAAATACAAAACCTTATTTTTTCTTTTCTTTTTCTTTTTTGAGTCCAGGTCTCATTCTGCCACCCAAACTGGAGTGTATGTAGTATGTAGTGTGCTCACTGCAGCCTTGAACTCCTGAGCTCAAGCGATCTTTCTGCCTCAGCCTCCCAAGTAGCATGCCTCCACTATAGGTATGCGCCACCATGCCTGGTTAATTCTTTTTTTTTTTTTTGTAGAGATGAGGTCTCACTATATTGGCCAGGGTGGTCTCAAACTCTTGGGCTCAAGTGATCCTCCTACCTCAGTCACCGATAGTGCTGGGATTACAGGTGTGAGCCACCATGACTGACTTGTATTTTTTTTCAATCCTCTTTTCAAAAGGGCAGTATCTCTTTAAGGATATTTTTGAGTAAAGCAAGGCTCCCTGTACAGAAGCCCTGCTCCCTCCTAAGGCTGAATGTCCCCACTCCTCCTGCCTCCCCTCTTCCCTTCTCAGGGACTTTGTTCCTACAATCATCCCCTGACAGGTTATAAATGTTTCCCTCTCTACTGGATCATCCCTATTGGCCTATAAACATGTTATCATCGCTGTCATTTAAAAACACAAATTAAAAATTCCCTGTGTTCACGTCCCTTCCAGCACAGCCCCATGACTCTGTTCCCTTTTAACAGAACTCTAAGGAGTCATCTTCACTTAATGTTCCCACCTCCCACACTCTCTCTACTCCCTTCCTCTCCCAAGCACTCCAGAAACCATCAAGGTCACAGATGAGCTGCCTCTTATCAACGCCAATGGGAGACTCTCCAGGCCCTGAGAGTAAGAAGGAATGAACCCCTCCTGTCTTGGTTCCAGACAACTAGACCCTCCTGGTTTCTTCCTTCTTCAGTGGATCTCTTTTCAGTGGTGTTTGGTAGACCCTCTCTCCCTCTGTGACCCCCTGCCAAAGCCCCCAGGTCAGTTCTCACCTTCTGCTCTTCTGTATCCATACCCACTGCCCAACCTAAAGTCTTAAATACCAGCCATATGCAAATAACTCCCAAATTTACATATTTGGCCCCAACCTCTTTTGAACCTGACCTTGAATTTCCATCCATATCCAAACTTCTCCACTCAGATGACTAATCATAAAAATAATAAGCAAAGTAAGCCCTCTTAAATACCGTTAGTCAGGTACTATTTTAGGCACTTTACATTAGGGCAGTTTATCAGCTCAACAGCCCCATGAGACAAGTTGCTTTTATTCTGCCTAATTTATGGATGAGAAAATTGAAATACAGAAAGATTAAATAGCTTGCTCAAGGTCATCGAGGAAGTGGGCACAATGACCCAATCCATGCACTCAGTCCCATCTGCAGGTATAGCCAGGACCTACACTGCCTTCCACACAGAGTCAAGCTCCACACTTACAAATCCCAATACCCACTCTTCCCAGACTTCCCCAGCTCATAAAAGGTACCAACGCCAGGTCAAAAGCTGATTTGGGAGAATCTGATTAGAAATGTGAAGAAATTTTAGAATTGCTTCATTTCACTTATATTTTCCTTTTTTTACGAAAGCACTAAAACAATATGATTTTTAAAGTGTATGCCTAAAGCCTAAGTTCTTTCAGTGAGTATAAATGAACGCTAAGTGTTAAAAAAGCATTGTCATAGTGTAAATGGCAACATTTCCTTTTGTTAGTAGTATAAAAAGTGGTAATACAACTTACAAACTACGGTATCCTGTGTGCGCTGGAATCCATTAAGAGGAATCTGATCTCTGATCTCATCACCTCCACCCTGGGCCAGGGTCCTGGCGTGGTCAGCTGGCTTCCAGAAGAGCCTGCCTGATGTTCCTGCTGGCACTCCTCCTGCCTGCATGCTGAAGGAAGGGGCTACAGGCACATCCTGCCACTGCCACTCATGGTGTGGCCTTGGAAAGTCATTTAACCACTCTGTGCTTAGGTTCCCCCACCTGCAACATGGGAATAATAATAATGCCTATGTTTTGAACAGACATGAGAATTAAATGAATTAATACATGAAAAGTGCAACTTGGTGAGACCTCATCTCTACAATAAATCAAAAATTAGCCAGGCGTGGTAGTACGCGCCTGTAGTTCCAGCTACTTGGAAGGCTGCGGCAGAAGGATTGCCAGAGCCCAGCAGGTCGAGGCTGCGGTGGCCGGGAGTGGCCACTGCACTCCAGTCTGGGTGACAGAGTGAGACTCCAACTCAAAAAAAAAAAAGAAAGTGCTTACTTAGAACAGTCTAGTACATCCCAAGCTCCTAACAGCCCAAATGCCAGAATGTTTCTTTCTGAAGATAAATCACATCATTTCTTCCCTTATTCAAAACTCTCTAAAGTCAACGGGAAGATGGGAAGAAGGGAAGGAGGAAAGGAGGAAAGAAGAGAGGGAAGGGAGGGAGGGAGGGAGAGGAAAGAAAGTTCAGCCTCATAAGGTTCCTCATCTAAACACCTAGATTAAAATCCCAGCTCCTTGCCAAGGCCAACAAGATGGCCTCTCCAATCTCATCCTGCCACTTCCCAAGCCCCTCTGGCCATAGCAGCCTCCCTGAGGCAACCAGCACACAAGGAGGCGGTGGGGCCCAAGGCTTTCACTCATGCCCCTGCCTGAGAGGCTGCAGCTGCCAGGGCCTCAGTCCAGCCACCTCACCCTGCCTCATTTGCCCTCATTTGCCTTTCACAGCAGGTAGGCCCCAGTTGCTTGTCTGTGTCCTCTCCTCCCCTACAACACGAGCCCCACAAGGCCAGAAGCATTCCTCATGAGGCCAAGAATGCTTCTGGTGGACCTCACATCTGTGTCTCAAGTACCTGAACAGAACATGGGCCAGGACACACGTGGTAAGCAACTGAGGGGACTGTGAGCAAAGGCTATGGTCAGCCTAGAAGCAAGCCGAGCTTCTGTCTCACTGGACTAGCAGTAAAGAGATGATGCAACTCCAAGCTCCTTTCAGCCCCTTCCTGCTCCATCTTGATTTAAAATCCATCACATAGACATTGAACCTAAAACCAAAGTCATTTTCTTTGCATATGTACTCCAAAACACCAGCAAACAGGTAGAGAAGAGCAGCAGCAGCAGCACTACTTGAACTGCAAAAAGTGTGATAATAATTTGAGAGTCACGGCCCAACAGCTACCACACTATGAAGCAAAACACAACCAATGGTGGGGGGCGGCACACCATGAAGACCTCTGTGGGCTACTGCATAGACCCTGCCTGCACCCCAGATAAAAAGCTGGAAGTTGGGAAGGAAAAATCACTCAAGGAATAAGGAAGAAACCGTAGTGACTTCATTGTACAATTTTAGATTTTCCTCACTATTTGCTTTTCCTACCTCACATATCATGAACCTATTAATAATAGGGTTTTTTCAAACACCACTATTTCTATCATGCCAAATTATAGATTTGGAAATTCCTACTTTATAAAGTTGACACAGAAAACCATCAAGTATTCCAATAAAATTAGACCTCTCTGAGCTTTTTGGTTTCATACTAAGCTTATTTTTTTGTAAGTTTTTTATAAGCTGGTAAATGTATAACTTCACCTATTACTTGCCAAAGTGTACTTCCTAACTACCTCCTACCTATTTAAATTATAGTCTTCGGTCCCACATATTTATAGAGCTAATCACAGCATCCAAGAAAATAAAATCCCATTTTTAAATAAAACTTACAGCTAAGGAATTTTGATAATTAATAAAAAAATAATTAGTAGATCTTGCACAAGGATATATGGATGTTTGTTACAGGAAATAATAAAAAATATATTAAGACATGTATACAACTGTGTATATACCTTGACTACTGCTGGGACAGTACAATTGCTTACAGCCTTGCAGGGAACTGAGTGGCCAGGAATGGAGGGAATGAGCTTTTACATATCTTTTTGTACCTTTTTTTTTTTTAAGTTAGAGTCTCACTCCGTCGCCCAGGCTGTAGTGCAGTGGCATGCTCACGGCTACCCAGCATCGACCTGGTGGGCTCTAGCGATCTTTCTGCCTCCGCCTTCCAAGTAGCCAGAACTACAGGCACGTGCTACCACGTTGGCTAATTTTTATTTTTATTTTAGAGATGAGGTCTCGCCAAGTTGCCCAGGCTGCTCTCGAACCATGGGCTCAGGCAATCCCCTCACCTTGGCCTCCCAAAGTGCTGGGATTACAGGCTTAAGCCCCCACTCCCAGCCTCTTTTTGTACCTTTTGAACATACTGCATATCTTTTACATCTATCAATAGACATCTTACAATTGTATAACTAAAGTTATAAATGCAATACAAGTAATTAATAAAACACACCACCAGTAGCATCTATAAACTCTGCCCATCTTGTTCATCATCCCTGTATCTCCTGGCCTAGCACAGGGCAAGACTAGCAGGCCATAGACAAGTATGTGTTAAATGAATTAAGCTGGATTTATGTATTCATTGGATAAATAGAAGTTTTAAATTTTTTCTTATTCCAAAAATCCAAAAGCAGCCCAAATGCTTTATAACACGAAAATTCAAAAGGAAGTGAATTCGCCTCTGAGCCAAGATGCGTTTTTGGATGATGTTATCGTTTCATAGCTAGTCCTCCCCGCTTTGCCTCCCAATAACGGCTGCATGAGCACATCACGCCAGAGACACATGTGTCATCAGTTTCTCAGAGCAGAATCAATTCTCCTTTGCCACTGTTCCTACAGGAGGGCCTCCTTTTTTCTCTTTCAACTATGGCTCCAAATTTGATGTGATGTAGCTGAAGATGCATGGTCTCAGGAACCCTCAGACACCTAACAGCTTTACTCACAGACAATGCATTCCTTTCAAAGCCTGTGACACAGGCAGGATCACAACACCCAGCTCACCATGTCTCATCAAATATTTATTCAGCCCCTGTTGTGGGTGTCCATGCATAGTGGATCTTGCCCTCCAGAGGACCTGCGAACTGTGGGGGCAGTTAATTCTCTTACCCAAGAGGACACTGGATCAGATAGACCCTTTGCCTTTCCTTCCTTCTGCTTTCTCTCTGGAAAACCCTCAGCAAGCAAAAAGGGTACAGTCTTACCTGAAGTAAGGACAGTAATCAAAGGCAATTAGCTTTAAGATCTCCCAGAACTGCTTTTAACCCAGTGTTTTAGAAAATGCAGCTTTGGGTAGAACTCTTAAACGAATAAAACATATAGGTGAATTTAAGAGGGAACAAAGAGGATTCGAAACATATTTCTATTCTCAATAACAACTACATTCGATCATCTTAATTGTGGCACTAAGAGTGAAGAAACAAGTTTGATACCAAGTCACTTTTCTTTATACTTCAAGAACAGAACGCAGTAATGGTTAGCGGAAGGAGGAAATAAAATGTCCTTATCAGAAGTAAGACCAAAATCTCCTGGCTAAAAATACCACCCGCCAGGGCACCAGGTGGGGTCTCCCACAGGGAAGTCTGGACACAGGTCTTAGGTTAGATTCTCTGCATGTAGATCGGGCCCCACCGCGTTTCCGCGTCCGCAGCCCAATGTGACACCTTCCTCGCACCCACCCGCCACGCAGTAATTTTCCTACTCCCTGCTTGAACACGTCAAAAGTCACCTCAGGCCCCCGAGTGCCCAAGATTGTTCCCGATCGCTGCAGACTCACGACACCCGCAAAAGCTTCCCCGCCCCGGCTGCCCGCGGCGCAGAGTCGCCCGCGCGGACACTGTGCCCTCGGGAGGGGACTAAGCCGTCCAGGGCGCAGCCTTGTCCCTGGAACGGGGCCTCCTTCACCCGGGCACAGCCTTAACCTGGGCGCAGCCTCCACTCTCGCGGCACAGCGTCCCCTCCCCAAAAGAAAGCCTCATCACGGGGCTCAGCCTCGTCCCAGGCGCAGCCATCCTCCCCGGGGCACAGCCTCATCCCGGGCGCAGCCGCCACTCTCAGGGCAGTGTCGCCTCCCCAAAAGGTAACTTCCTCCAGGGCGCAGCCTCCCCATCCCGGGGCGCAGCCTCATCCCGGTTTTAGCCTCCATTCCGCGGGCACCGTGTCCCTTCCCCCAAAAGGCAGCCTCATCCCGGCGCAGCCTCCTCTTCCCGGGGCGCAGCCTCATCCCGTGGACGCAGTTTTATCCCAGTCGCACCCTCCCCTCTCCCGGACACAGTGTCCCCTTCCCAAAAGGCAGTCTCATCCCCAGCGCAGTCTCCACTCTCAGGGCACAGCGTCCCCTCCCCGAATCGCAGCCTCCACTCCCCAGGGACACAGTCTCAGCCGGGAGCACCCTCCCCTCCCCGCGGTGCAGAGCATCCCACGCGGACTCGGTGCCCGCGGGAGGAGACCGGGGCAGTCCAGGGCTCAGCCTCTCCCGGCAACAGAGCACCCGAGCAGGCGCGGCGACCCCGCGAGGGACAAGGGCTGTCCTGGCCGCAGACTCGCCCCCCCGCGGGGCGCAGTCCCATCCCGGGGCGCCGTGTCACCCGCGCGCAGCTTCCCTCCCGGGCGCAGCCTGCCTCCCGGGCGCCGCCGTTGGGCTCGGCCCGGAGCCCTAGACCCCGCGGGCAGCCCCGGGCCGGCGGGGCGGGGTGGGCCGGGGCCGGGCCGCCGCCACCTGCCGGGGGCGCTTACATAAACGCCGCCCGGGGTCCCCAGCCGCCAGCCCGGCCCCGCGCCCTACCTCAGCCCGCCCCGCGGGCCTCCGGCGCGCCAGGCTCAGTCGCGGTGCCGCGCGGCGCGCTCCACCCCGGCTGGCTGTGCAGCGGTGCGGCGTGGCCGTGGCCTCACGCGGCCCGGAGCCCCGGCCGCCGACCTGGCCGCTCGGCCGCCGCCGCTGCCACGGCAGCCTCAGCGCCTCAGCCCAGGCGCCGCGGCTCCGCCCCCTTCCCGCCCCCGTCCGCCGGGCGCGCGCACGCCGAGGGGCGGAGCCACGCCGCGACGCTATCCTTGCGCGCGCCTTCCCGCGCCTCTCCGGCGGCCCCAGATCACTGCCTGCGACTGGCAGAGGGCTGGAGGCGGAGGTGGAAGGGCAACGGAGCCAGAGCGTACCGGGAGCTGAGGGCCAGGTCCTGAGGGTGGGGCGGGGCCCGGTCCGGGGGTCGTGGGGGCCGCGCAGGGGAGCGGAGCCGAGGTGACGTCATCGCGCTGGGCGCCGGCTGCCGGGTGACCGCGGAGACGCCGCTGCCGGTCCATTTCCAGCACCGGCTCGGTGGAGACCCTAGTTCAGGCAGCGCGACGTCGTGAACCTCCCGCCGGGGTCCGTCCCCGGCCTCCGTTTCCTCCTCTGGGATTGGGGAGTGACCCTGGTTTTTCTTTTTTAGAGACAGGATCTCGCTCTGTCGCTCAGGCTGGAGTGCATCACAGCTCTTTGCAAGCAGCGCTCCCGCCTTGACCTCCCTGTAGCTGGGAGTACAGGAGCGGGCCACCACCCCGACAGGTGTGGCGACGTGGGCCCCAGGGCCGTCTGTTTCCCTGAGCTGTGAATACTTGTTCTCAAGGTGCTAAGCTCGAGGGAAACAGCCCCCTCTCTGGCACTGAGGCTGGGACCCGTCCTTAGGGTTAGAGGTCATGCCCTGGCCTGGGCAGCCTTGGACAGGTGGGCACAGGCACACCTGGCTGGAACCTGCCCGTAGGGAGTGCTCCTAAAGGAAAGTGGAAGTGAGTCCAGAGGTGTCGAAGAAGTGACATTGGCATGCCCTCTTTGGTCTGTCTTAATCCTCATTGTAAACTTGAAGATTAGTTAGGGTTAGGTCCAAAACATAAGAAGTAGTTCCTTTTTGAGAATTCTCACTGAGATTTAGAAGCAAGTCTAAATCACCAAAGTTAAGGTGGTGGTTGGTTTGTTTAGGTTTTTCTTCTTAGTTTGATAGTAAAGGCATTTTAAAGCCTTTTTTTTACAGGGAGCGCAATAAACTTACTCCTCTGTTTATCTATATTTACTGACTGCTCCACAGTTATACCAAGAAATGTTTACATAGATGATGATAAGCATATGTAGAACTGTAACATAGTCAAAGACCAGAATAACCAGCTCAAGGCTGCAGTTCTATTCAGGAGAACAGAAAATAAACTCAAGTTTGACAGGGAAAAACCCCACAGTCCTTGAACATGGAAACCTGAGCACAGAGGAGCAGGCACATGAACTATGAAGCAGCGCATGTGGCTGGGGAATATCAGGGAGTTCAGGGGGTGGAGAGAGTGGCCAGGTTCTTCACTTGTGGGAGCAGGAGTACAAGGGCTGGATGCCAGGGCCAAGTTTAGATTCTGTCATGTCTTAGCCTCCAAGCCTTAGTCATCCCTCTTTACCCTCTCTATGTGTTTCCTCATTTGTAAAATGGAGAGTTAAAAACTAATACAAGCTGGGTGTGGTGGTGTGACTATATAGTCCCAGCTGCTCAGGAGGGAGTACCATTTGATCTACTCAAGTGAGAGGATCACTTGAGCCCAGGAGGTTAGGGCTGCAGTGAGCTGTGATGGTGCCACTGCACTCTAGCCTGGGCAACAGAGAGAGGCCCTGTCTCTAAAAAAAAAAGAAAAAAAGTAAAAGTATTAGTGCCTAGAACATGATAAGCACTCTATGAGATCCAGCTGCCAGTGTTACCCGAGTCCCGTGCCAGAATGAATCATCCCTGCAAAGGTCAGTGGTCTGGAGCACAAATTAACCCTGGGGCAGTGCTGCTTCAGTAGCTGGTGGGAAGGAAAAATTTGTCTCTGGGCCCAGCCAGCTGCTAGGCAAGCCCTTCACCCTGCCTGAATACCACATAGTGTCCAAAGGAGCACTTGTTGACAGTTCAGCGAAAATCAGTACTCTCAGGATGCCTTCTCAGGATCATGCTTAATAAATATGTGCATAAGGACTTGGAGTCTATATGACAAGCCACCCCAAAACTTGATCATTTAAAACATCATTTAATAGCTCATGATCTGTGGGCCAGCAGTTTGCACCAAGGTCAGCTGGGCTGGCTCATCTCTGCTCTATGGGCGGGGTGGGGCGGGGCGGGGTGGGCCGGGGCCAGGCCATGAGAAGATCCAGGCCACCTGTTACCCACCACCAGCAGGCTGGCCAGGGCTGCTTCCCACGGTGACTGGGCTCCGTCAGCAGTAAGAGAAAGCAAGTCCCAGGGCACAGTAGCTAAACGAAGGCCTTCAGAAGATGGCTACAGTGACGGCCTCCAACTGACCATGCTTTCCTCTGTCTGTCCCCTGTGTGGTCCTGCATGTTCCCGCAGGCCCTGGCTGTCTCACTCACTTCTTCCAATGAGATGAAAGGAACTGCAATGCAGGCAGAAGCTGCAAAATCACCATGCCCTGGGATTTACTTTCTTTCCTAACTTGAAAGAATGGCACCCAGAACATTCCCTTTCATTCTGATATGGAGAGAAAGCAGTTTCCGACCAACCAGGGCCAAGATGTGGTCTGGTGCCCAGTGTCTACTCAGGTACCTACAAGGTCAGTTTATTTGAGGAATCCTACAGCTTCCTGAAGAAAACCAAAGAAATAGTGAGGACATCTCAGCTGTCTGTCCCTGGTCACTGTCAAACATTTGAGTGCCAGGAGGGAGCCCTGAATCTCCACAGAGGTGCCAGCAGCCATCTGCTTCCTGGCCTTCAGAGCAAAGGACACATCCAGGCCTGAGCCCTGCCCGCCCCATGCTCCAGTGCTTGTTCTGTGGTTTGTCTCCTTTATGCAGATTGTGAAATAAAATTCCACTTTGGTGTCCCAGAAAATAAACATGACACTCAAGTACTCAAGTATAGGAATCTAGCTAGGTTCCTCTGTCTGCTCAGTAGTGTGGTGTTAGGTTTTCTGTATGTGAAACTTCAGCTTCTGGGAAACACTGCACAACACCAGAAAATCAACTTGGTCACTTTTTTCCTTCAGTAGAATTAAATGGTATGACCATGTAGCTGTCCCCCACAACACAATGCCTACAGATGCCTGCACGATATGGTGGCTCAAGGTGATTTCCTGTTATCCTAGGATACAGTCCCAGGCAGATCCAAGAGATTAACTAAGTAGATTCCAAACCAGGCTCTGGAGTCTTCTGGGAACTGCTAGAAGGAAAGGCAAGGCATCCTCAGTGTGGCCTAGCCTCTATTCACACACCGGGCTTTCAGGAGAGCTTTCTGTTGCAGAAACTTTTTGAGACATGCAGGTGTGAAAGCCACTGGTTTGTGACCACATACTCTTCCTTTTATACCCAGGGGTTGGCAGAGTATGTCTAGAAGGGTGGGACCAAAGGGGTGGGCATGTGGCCTGAGCACAGGCCTGCTGGCCTCCCTGGGCCAAGGTGACTATCATAGCCTGCCTTTCTGGCCTCTCCTTCCTAGGGTTTGGGCTGACCACCTTTACTGACCACACAGTTCCCATCACACAGGGGGTTGAATGACCTGATTTCTGTCTCCCAAATTGCAGAACATGTTCCCTGCCTGCTGTGCTGAGGCTGTGCCTAGGTCTCTGTCATGGCACACTCTGACTGACAACTGATCACAGCCTTCCCGTCATTCCGTCATTAACTCCAAGGACAACATTTTGCTTGTTCTTTTGATGCCCATGTGACTATAGTCCCTGTACACAACCAAAAATGTGTCTTTAAAATGTCTTCTCTGTTTATTTAATTCTGCCCAATCTATTTGAGAAAAGGCAAAGTTGCCTTTAGGTTGTAATCCAAAGTAGGTTGTTGATTTATTTGTTTCTAAAAGCATCAGAAAGATAAAACTGCCAATAAGAGGAAATATTCTGTGATACGGTGATTTTAGACATAATTTTTTTTGTCCTATATATTTTTTGAAAACAACATGACACTGGAGTAGCAAAAGCCAGATGGGGCCAAACCAGTTAGCAACCTGTCATGGTCATGGACATCTTGTGTGAGGTCCACCTAGCTCATGATGTGCTACCTTCTCTGGGAACCCCCCCAACTCTCACAGTGATGGGCCTGCAGTGTCCTTGTCTGTGCTCTGACACATGCACATACCCTACCCCCACTCCAAGACCTCAGGTGGAATTCTGACTCCCATGACGCACTGGGAATGTAGAGCTGGCATCAAGGCAATCTTAAAACTCTATATAATTAATCAATAAAACTAAATTATTACAGAATCCTGAACAATACACTCAGCAAACCAAAATCCAGCAATTTATAAAGCGATAAAAAGAACATGACCAAGTTGAGTTTACCCAAGGATTTAACTTTGAGTTGTATTTTTAAATCTATTAATAAAAATCACCACATCAAAAGATCAAAGAACATCTATACTGTCATCTCAATAGATACAGAAAAAGCATTTAATGAAATCCAGCATAGTTCATGTTAAAACAAACTTTTAGAAAACTAGTAGAAAGGAATTTTCTTAATCTGACAAGGGGTTTGTAAGACTAGGATCAAACTCCAAATGTTAAGAGCATTCTCTTTAAATCAGAAGCGATACAAGGATGATTCTCTTTCCTCTGCTATTTAAAGTTATAGTAGAGCCTAATCAACATAGCAACACATGAAAATTGAATAAAATGTATAAAGATTGGAAAGGAAGAAATAAACATGGTTACATAGGCAGAAAATTAAAAAACAGTTTAATTCTTTGATTTAATAAAGTCTAGCAAGATTACTGAGTATAAAATTGACACACACACCTTCAAACATTATTTCTATATGTCAGCAAAAAGCATGTTATTTAGAAAAATGATATGGTTTACAATAGCAACAAAGGTATGAATTAAAAATAAATCTAGGAAGAAGAACATGATTTTTAAGGATGCAATTATTCTTCAAAACATTGAAAGAGCAAGTGAATGTAGAGACACACCAAACACCTCAAATCCTTTGTGGGATAAGGTGGATATAAATATATAAATCAAACAAAATTAGGAGCTTCCTCAACTGCTTCAGAATGGTACTAGACTTTTTTTTTTATAAATCAGATACAAAAACAGAATGGCTCCTGGTAATCTACTACCCTAAAATAATGGACTAGAATCCGTAAAAGGAGTTTTTTTCCCCTGTTTTGCTGAATTATTTCTTTATTATGTTAGCAGTCTCTCTGGAGAAGCTAAAAGGTAATTAGCAACTGAAGCCAGGCAAGAGGAGGTGGGAGGGCCTGTGGGTGGGATGTGTGCTCCATCCTCACATCCCCAGAAGCTATTCTAGAGGGTCTGGGGGCTAAGAGTGTGCCTAGGGAAAGTTTGGTTAGTGACAAATAGATGGCTCATGTGGTTATTTAAAGCCTTCTCTCCAGGGACTTTCAACAACTGTATATTCAAGATCTGTGGTTTACAGTTTTATATTAGAATTGTAGGGGCTTAAGGCAAGCATTACATCCACGAGTCACTGGGGAATGCAGCAGCTGTGAATGGTGCTGTGGAAAGGGACCATCAGCATGTATTTTTCAGTGTTTTCATTGAGGTATAGACACAGAAAAGTGCCCATAGCGTAAGTGTACATCTTCAAAGATTAGCCTGAAGGGGATATCCCTGTGAAACCTTCACCCAGGTGAAGGTGAGAAGGAGAATATGACCACCTCAGAGTCCCCTGCGTGCCGTCCGAGATCACTGCTCCCTCTAAGCCTGCAAGTTCATCTCTGCCCTGATTTCCAGCTCTGCAGATCAGCTATGCCTGTTTTTAGTCCACATATATGAAATCATATAACACATACTCTTTTGCTTGATACTGTGTTCATGAGATCCATCATCCTAGTAAGCAGTAGTAATTAACACATTTTCATTGCTACATAGCATTCCAGAATATTAACATTCCACGATATGTTTTTTCATTCTGTGAATGGAGATTCCAGTTGCTTCTTAAGTTTTTCTGTGAACATTCTCATACATGCCTTTTGGTAAACACATGTTTCTGTTGGGCATATACCAGGTTGCAGGGAACACATAGGTCCCACTTGAGTAGATCATGGCAGTTTTCCAAAGAGTTGAGCTACTTTACGCTCCCACCAGCAGTCAAGGAGACTTCCAGTTACTTCTCATCCCCACCAACAGCTGGCTCTGAAAGTCTTCTGGTTTTGGCCATTCTGGAGGGCTATGGAGGTACCCGATGTGGTTTTCATCTGCATTTCACTAGTGACTAGTGAGGTTGAGTATCTTTACATGTACCTATTTTCCACATGTATATCCTTTCTGACAAGAAGTCACAAGGCTTGCTCCTTATTTATTTATAGAAGCTACTTGCATATTCTGGACACAAACTTGTCAGTTAAATGTGTTGCAGGTGCTTTCTCTCACTCCATGGCTTTTCTTCCCATCACTGTATTGGTGTCTTTTGATACACAAGAGTTCTTAATTTCAATATGATCCAATGCATCAACCTTTTTTTTTTTTTTTTTTTTTTGAGTTGGAGTTTCTATCGCCCAGGTTGGAGTGCAGTGGCACACTCACGGCCACCCCAGCATTGACCTGCTGGGCTCTGATGATCCTTCCGCCTCAGAATTCCAGGTAGCTGGAACTATAGGTGCTCGCTACCATGCCCGGCTAATTTTTGATGTATTGTAGAGATGAGGTCTCGCCAAGTTGCTCAGCTGTTCTCAAACCCACGGACTTAGGCAATCCACTCGCCTTGGCCTCCCAAAGTGCTGGGATTATAGGCTGAGCCACCAAGCCTGGCCAACCTTGTTTTTTTATGGTTAGAGTTTGTTGTGTCCTTTTTAGAAAACCTCAGCTATTACAAGATCATGAAGATGTGCTTCTTCTGTCTTCTAGATGGTTTATTGTTTCCATTTTCAAATTTGGAGCAGCAATTCACCTGGAATTGTTTGTTTGTTTGTTTTTCTGTACAGTGTGAGGTAAGAGTTCAGATTCAGTCTGTTGTCGTTTGTGTGTGGTGTCCAGTTGACCCAGTACCATTTGTTTGAATGGTTTGCCTCCCTTGCCTCCCCCTGCTGCTCTGCAATGGTTGCTTTGTCATAAATCAAGCATCTACATAGGCCTGGTTTTTGGTTTTTATCTGGACTATTTTGTTAGGTGCTGTGACCTATTCCTGCACCAATAATTTCTGTCTTAATTACTGAAACTTTCTCATAAGTCTTGTTCTGACTCTACAGAATCATCCTCCAGTTTTGTCATTCATCAGGATTTTCTTAGCTATACTTGGGATTTTGTGTTTCCACGTAACTTTTTGAATTGGCTTATCAACTTCCCCAAAAAATTCTGCTAGAGTTTTTATTTATATTGCATTGAAGCAATGAGTCAATTTGGTGAGAATGAATATTCTCACAACACTGAGTGCTCCAGTTCATGTTTATCATTACATTTATTTAAATATTCTTCAATTGCTTCCATTATCGTATAGTCTTTTGCACAGATATTTCACACATATTCCATTAGATTTATTCCTTAGATACTTGGTGCATAGGATAATAAATTAAAATGTTCTCTATTTTTGTTTTGTAACTGCTAGTTTTTGGTCTATATAGAATACAATTATTCTTTGTATATCGACCTTGTATCCAGAAATCTTTTCAGATTCACTTAATAATTTCAATAGTTATCTGTAGATTGTATTGGATTTTCTACATACACAATCATTTTGTCTGTGAATAATGACTTTGTTTATTTCTTCTTCTCCAGTCATCCTATCCTTGATTGCTTTTTCCTGCTTGCCTCACTGGCTAGTGCTGAATAGAGGTGTTGATAATGGGTGGCCTTGTCTTATTCCTTATCTCAGAGGGAAAGCTACCAATATTTCACTAGTAGGTGTGATATTTGTAGGGATTTTTTAAATATAGATATCTCCTATGAGATTAAGAAAGTTCCCTTCTATTTCTGCTTTGCTGTGTTTCTTTTTATGAATGCATGCTAAATTTTATCAAATGTTTTCTTCTATATCTATAACATGTCAGTATGATTTTTTTTTTTTTTTTTTTTTGCTTTGGTATATTAGTATAGTGAATTAAATTAACTTACGTTAAAATGTTAAACTAACCTTGCATTTCTGGAATAAGGTCAACTTGGAACAAGCCCTGGAGATACCCCGGGATGCTTTTAGCAAAGCCACCCTCTCTGTCTGCCTCACCCACCTTACTTCAAGTATAAGTGGTAGAAGAAACAAGGAAAATGGTGAAGAAGCCTGGGCCTCAGAGTGTCTGGCTCTGCTGTGACCTGGCTGGGGGTCTGCTGTGGCCTGGGTAGTGGCTGTTGTGACCTGACTGGAGGCTCCTGTAGCCTAGGTAAGGGCTGCTATGGCCTAGCTAGAGGCTGCCATGGCCTAGGTAGGGGCTACTGTGGTCTGGCTGGGGGCTGCTGAGGCCTGGTTGGGGTTCCTGTGGCCTGGGTAGAAGCTTCTCTGGCCAAGGCAGGGGCTGCTGTGGCCTTGTTAGAGGCTGCTGTGACCTAGTTGGGGGCAGCTGTGGCCTATGTTGGAGCTGCTGTGGCCTGGCTGAGGGCTGCTCTAGCCTAGGTAGGGGCTACTGTGGCCTGGCTGAGGGCTGTTGTGGCCTAGGTAGGGGCTGTTGTGGCCTGGCTGGGAACTGTTGAGGTCTAGGTAGGGACTGCTTTGGCCTGGCTGGGGGACTATTTTGGCCTGACTGGGGCTGCTGTGGACTGGGTAAGGGCTGCTCTGGTCTGAGTAGGAAATGCTGTGGTCTTTGTAGAGGCTGCTGTGACTTGGTTGGGGGCTGCTATGGCCTAGGCAGGAACTGCTGTGGCCTGGGTAGGGGCTGCTGTGGGCTGGTTGGGAAAGGGGGCTATGGCCTGGCTTTCTTGCCTGTTTTCTGTATCCTGAGGATGCTGTGGCCACGCCTGGAAGACTAGAGGCTCTAGGCCTCATTTTCTTTACTTTATTTATTTATTTTATTTTAAAGATGTGAGGTACAATTCAGGATTAAGTATACAAGTGGTCATTATACAGGTAAAGTTTGGGCCTCCCTTTGGACCCCATTTGCCTGGTTTAAGATCAGGTGCCCTTTATTTCCATATTGGTGTATTTTTTCTGTTTTTCTTTTTATTTTATTTTACAGATGTGGGGTACAATTCAGGGTTAGGTATACAAATGTTCATTATGCAGATACCCTTGTTGATGAGGTGTGCTCCTCCTTCCCCTGGCAGTTTCCCTCAACTGCCAACCCCACTCCCCCTCCCTGGCAGTTTCCCACTACTGCCAATCCCTTTCTTATAGTATTATGGTGAATGTTCAGGGCTTGCTTATGAGTAAGAACATGTGGTACTCAGTTCTTTGTTTCTGTGTTAAATCATTGAGTATTATAGACTCTAAATCCATCCAAGTTTCCAGGCCTCATTTCCTGTCAAGTGCATTGAGACAGTTGTGGCTCAATGCGGGTCACTACGGGACATGGGTCCCTTCCTTGGGCTCAACTTCCTCATCAGGAAGGTCATCTGTAAAATCCTGATTCAATAAAATGTATATATGTTTCAAAGTATGCAAAAATAAACTAAACATATTAAATAGTTTGTAAGCTGTACCTGTTTCTGCCTGCACTGAGGTCTAGAGACCTCCTGTCCCCAGTGCCTAAGGTCTTAAAGGAGAAAATATCTCTCCCTATCCACTGTTGACCACCATGCGGCCTTGTGATGGAGTGACTTCAGCAAGTCTCTTTTTGGGGGGGGTCTCACATTAGTCATTATCACCTGGGGGAACACCATACCCAGAGATGGACCTGCGGGAGGGGAGGAATCAAGGACAAGGAGCAGGTCCAGGCAGCCACAGCTAGTGGAGGCCCAGGCTCCCCTCCTGCCCCGGCTCCCTCCATGACCTCATGGGAACACGGCACACATTCCAGAGAGATGACAGCATTCCCAATCTGTGCAGACTCGTTTGAATGGCATACATGTGTAAGCCCACCTATTTTTGCTTTCTAGAATTCCATTTCTATTTTTGGCAGAATAGAAAAGCCTTGACTATTCCCAAAGTGGAAAGCAACATTTTTTTCCCTTGAGTGTCTGGTAATCTCTTCGTTTCTCATTAAACAAGTGCAATTCGTCTTTACTGATGCTCAGTGAGTCCACTTCCCAATTCCTAGAGCAGGAACTGGCTGTATGCACTACACACAAATGACTGTCTCAAGCCCTACTTTATTTTATTTATCAGTGCTTCAGCATTTAACACATAGATAGCCCAGTAGGTGGATCCAAATGTGTCCACCATTCTGTAACTGAGGACCCCAGGGAAGCCCCTCCATAAGGATTTCAGGGCTCAGGTCCCAGACCCCCACCCATGTTACCATAAAACAGAAGAAGGGGAGAAGTGGGAAGAAGAGAGGAAGATGTGTGCGGTGGACACTGGCTACCCTGATTATGAGAGGAAACTGGAGCTAACAGTGAGTCCTTCGTGCTGGTGAGTGTGGAAGGAACATACCCAGCTAAGTTCACTCTTACCAACACATCAGCCTCCATTACAACTGGTTTTTTTTTTTGTTTTTTTTTTTTTTTTTTTATTTTTTTTATTTTTTTTTTTTTTTGAGTTGGAGTCTCACTCTGTCACCCAGACTGGAGTGCAGTGGCCGCTCCCGGCCACCGCAGCCTCGACCTGCTGGGCTCCGGTGATCCTTCCGCCTCAGCCTTCCAAGTAGCTGGAACTACA